>QGSO01000233.1:1136288-1212645 GCA_011037825.1 Carya cathayensis | reverse complement strand
TTAAACGTAAAATAACTAGAGATAGAAGGTTATACCATCGACGGGATAACCCGTGCGTCGCTCGTTGTTCGTCACGAACATGCGTCGGAGGAACGTACGTGGCGGCGTACGGTGGCTGTCCACCACATAAAGTGGTAGTTTGGGCTTGAGAAAGGCTAGGCGTGGTCTTGGAAGACTCATGATTTTACAGCTGTCGGTGAAGAACAAATTACGTGATTTACGGAAAAGATAATCTATACGCGTGATTCCAGATGAGGGTAAAGACGAGAGAGATGTGATTGCTGTCGGGAAATAATCCAAAACTGATAATTTTAGCGGGCTGTTACACGCATCATCATGATATTTATTTAAAAATTCACCATTACACATCATCTCTACAAACTGGCGCATTTGAGATGTTAAACCTTCATAGAAAAAATTAATGGTGCGCCAAGTCTCATAGCCATGATGTGGGCAAGTTAGCAATAATTCTTTAAAATGCTCCCAATAAAATTCATAATGTTTCTGTGAAGGATGTTGGTCCTATGAGAAGGAAAAACCTTTTTCAGAAATTCTCTTTGCATTTCTTGCCATGTGCCAATAGATCTTGGTCTCAAGGAATTCAACCAATTTTTAGCTTTTTCTTTCAAAGAAAATGGAAACAACTTTAATCTAACAACATCATCATTGACAGTTTGGGTTTGTAAAGTTGCACAAACTTCTTCAAATTCTTTCAAATGCAAATAAGAACTTTCTGAGTCTAAACCATGAAACTTAATTGAGAAGTAATTGAATTACTCCAAGTTTTAAATCAAAATTCTCCAGATTCGTAGGAAAAATCATGCAAGATGGAATACTTGTCCTTGTTGGCTGCAAATACTCACGCAAAGTTCTCATTCGTGGATTATTTTATCCCTCCTCATTTTCGAGTTCGTCATGAACACTATGATTGTCAGCCATGGTATTAGAATGAAAATTTTTGGAATCACTAAACAACTTTTCAACCAATTATTTTAAAACAATTTCCTCTCTCCTCAATCTATCAGTTTGATCACGTTGCCACGAGATCATTCATCATAGATGCTCAAGCACATTCAAAAATTAAAAGGTATGGACAGGTCTCAAAATTATTTAATGCATGCACCACCTAAAATATTCTATTTTAAAAACTAAATGCAAAATAAGCAAGAAAGTAAAATAAAAAAAATTTGAAACAAGATTACCAAATGATATGAATATGAAAGCAACGTTACTTGATCCCTTTCCTGTCAAAATAACAAAAATCGTACCTCCAAAAAGAATACGAGAAAATTAGCAAAAGATTACTAAAATATTTATATATATATACATATATATGTATATATATTTTTAAAAAAATTTCACACTATGCAATCCCCGGCAACGGCGCCAAAAACTTGTTGCGCCTAAACTTTGACTCAAACCAGTGAACCAAAAATTTAGTGCAATTTTACCTGCAAGTATACAGGTGTTGTAGTACCTAACAGGGTCGAATCCACATGGATTGACTTATGTGATGAAGAAAATAAACTCAAACAAAAAAAATAAAATACTAAAAGAGAGGTGCGATCAAACATAAAATGAGATTACTGAGATGATGATTTTTGAAATAACTGAATAAAAACAAAATGATAAAATGAATTGATGTGGAGAAAGGCTAAAGTTTTGAGGATCCATCTAATAATTTATAATAATGTTTCCGATCGAATTATTTCAATTAAACTAGAATAATGATTCCGTTTAATTGGCAGATTTAACATTTAACGTCAAGAAAAATAGTTACTAATGATGCATGAACGATTGATGATTAAGACATTCACAAATCTATTTGAATATCACAGAGATTTCTCAAGCATTCAATATATTTGGAAATCACAATGAATCAAGATAAATATATAGATAATCAAATTTTCTAATAATAAAATCATTCAATCGATCAAACTCACAATAAAAATACTATTGTTGATTGAAAACAATATCTAACTCATTAGACTTCAACTCTAACCTTAGTTCAAAAGATTTAGCCAACCATATTCATCACAAGAGTCATGGAAATCAAATAGATATTCTCCATCAGTAAACTAAAATAAAACACAAAATAATACTGAAAAATAATCTGAACCAAAGAGCAAAGAGAAAATAGAAACTAAAAAAAAACTCTCGACGTCCAGCTT
Source organism: Carya cathayensis (assembly GCA_011037825.1). Lineage (NCBI taxonomy): Eukaryota > Viridiplantae > Streptophyta > Magnoliopsida > Fagales > Juglandaceae > Carya > Carya cathayensis. The sequence continues at coordinate 1,210,474 of QGSO01000233.1, read as the reverse complement.
CTTTTTCCAGGAATCAGCCTCCCCTCTTTATTTTCCTTCCTCTCTGTCTTTTCCTTCCTCTCCGTGGTGTCCTTGTTCAGTCCCCGTAAGTCACTTTTTATTCTTTTCTCTCACCAAACACTTTTTGTTTTGCGTTTCCTAAGCTGCCCTCTCTATGAATCACTCATCTAATCTATCCAAAAACCTGCTACGTGACACCTCGTAAGTCCATCCTCAGTGCATGAAAATGTTATCCTTTTCTTTTCTTGTTGCAAAGTCCACTGGAAATGTAATAGACGTGTGTGCTTTTGCTTCCAAAATCTCTGTGCTTCCAAAACAACTTTCCTTTTTTTTTATTCCATGCATGGGTCCCGCATAAGATTTGTCTTCAATTTCCTATGCATCCAAGATCCAAAAATTGATTTCCTCTATGTGCTCCATGATAGTCAAACACAAGTGTCCCTTTTTCCACCAAACAACTTTGCTTTTTGTCTTCGTTTTTCATTTGCTTTGCTTTTTCATGCGTCCAAAAAAAGTGCTTCCATTTGATTTCCTTTTCCATGTGCAAAAGTGTGCTTCTCTTCTTATCTACATGTGTCCCATTGAAAAGTCAAAGATTAAAAACAACACTTTGCCTTCTTCAAGCTTGCGTATGCATGAGTAACCAGGTGCCCCAAGCTGTCAAAACATCTGTGTAGAGGTCACACCTAGAAGTATTATTTAAAAGCAATAAAAACAAGAAACAGAAAGAATATAGATAGAAAATTAAAAAATAAATAAAAAGTAAAAAAAAATTATCAAAAATTAATTGTACATATGAGAAAATATTACCCAATTAAATCAGAGGTTATAACTTTAAGTATAAACCATGATATTAATGAATTTCAATCACAACCCAAATTTATATCCATTAACTTTAAGAGGTCGAGGCACCCAGTCCTGCATTTGAGATATTAGCTTGGTGGAAGGCTAATTAGACCAAGTATCCAATCCTTTCTCGTATTGCCCGAGATGTGCTGACCATTCCTATTATTACGGTTGCAACTGAGTCGACGTTTAGCACTGGAGGTCGAGTGTTGGATGCTTTCCGGAGTTCTTTGTCAACCTCAACCGTGGAGGCCCTTGTTTGCACACCAAACTGGATCAGTGACACACCCCTTGGACTAGATAGCAATGACATTGATGATGAGAGCTATAGGCTTAAAGAGGGTAACCTCAAAGAGGGTAACTTTATTTGTTTTTTTACTATTGATTATTTTATGTTTTTATGATTTCATAAATCTATTTAATTTAATATTTTTTATCATTTCACAAATGTAATTGTGAACCAGTATAGTTACCGATGACTGATGGAGTATGGATAAAGATAAGTTGATATCAGAATTAACTTAATCTTTATCGGTATTAATGGAAATTAAATTTTACTTTTACTATGTTCAATTTTTCTGGATCAATTTTGGTTACATTTATTGGTTTAATTTGATTGAAGACTTTTTTTTTATCTTAATTTCAGGTACTTCGAATGACCAAGTACGATGCTGCAAATGATGTTTTTTTTTTTTTGTTGAATCAATATTTTATTCTTATGGACTGTTTAATCAACCTTTAAAATAGACTATTATTTCTATTATTAATTGTTTAGGACTTTCTGAATTATGTATAATAATTAATTATACAGTCTAACGTGTTCAAACAAATTTGACCTTTGGGGATGAAAATATTATCCCTAATACTTGTTGTACCTAAACCAATATATATATATTTAATAATTTTTAGTCAAAACAAGCTTTTATATGTTTCAAGAAAATTGAAAATAAGAATGAAATCTATACAAAAATACCTCAAATTAATAAAAGCTAAAGTTTCAACTTTCAAGTACCAATCTAGCATCACATACAAAAACAAAAAAGACAAATATTAATAGAGTAAAAAATACATATTCAAACTCCATTCAATAAAATAATTCCTATTTGTTTAATTGAGAAATACTAAACAATAATAAAATCTATATAAAGTGAGCTTTTATTGAGTTTTTATTAAACAAGGATAAAATAAATTTAAAACAAGATGGTTATTCCACAGTCGGAAGTCGAAATTCTAGCACCGATCGGAGTTCGATTCCAATCGAAATTCGAAATTCGAAATTCGAAATTGAATTCCAATTGGAATTGAACTCCGATTTCTTTCGGAGTCGGAATCGGAGTTCGATTTTGACTCCAACAAAAGTCAGAGTCGGAAGTCGGAATCACGATTCTAACTTCGTCAGAGTCAGAGCACAGGCCTATAAGGAATGGAGGTATTTTTGGCAAGACTATTTTCGGCGACCAAAACTCGTGGGAAAAAGTCTTTAATTCTGGCTTTTTCTCCCAGTTAGCCACAAGATTTCAACTGAAATGAAAATGTTAGCTACTTCCGGCTATATTAGTCTTGCAGGAAATAAAAAGAGTCAAATTTACTAATTTTTTTTGTTGTGTCTTTGACTCTAAGCAACATTTTATAATATCTACTTGTAATTAAATAGCAATTGATTAAATATCTGGGACAGTGTTCTACTTCTTGAACTCTTAATTTGCAAATCTATGAAGTGATAAAAACATAAAATAAATTAATTGTAATGACATTTTAAAGTAGTGATTACTAGGAATTATTGATCTCTAACTAGAGAAGTGAATGCTACACATACAGAGATTACACAATAGTAAACCCACAATTAATTTACGTGGCTACACATGTGGGAGACCTGTTTGAGGCCATAAAGAGATTTTCGTAGCTGATAGACATGAGTCTCCCCCTTTATGCAATATCCGGGAGGTGGTGTCATGTAGACTTCTTCATCAAGATCATTGTGTAAGAATGCATTGTTGACATTAAGTTGATGAATGACCCAATATTGATTGGCACCAACAGCCAATAAGCAACAAATAGTAGTCATTTTGGCAACCAGTGCAAATGTCTCATGATAGTGAAGGCCTTCAACCTGAGTGTAATCTTTGGCAACCAGCCAAGCTTTGTAGCTTTCAATGGAACCATCAGCCTTGAACTGAGTTTTCAAAACCCATTTACAGCCACTGGTCTTTTTTACCGGGGAGAAGTGTCTCAACAGTCCAAGTGGACTTATCCTTCAAAGCATGAATTTCACAAGACATGTCTTCATGCCAATGAGAGTGGCGGATAGCATCAGAATAAAAAGAGGGATCAAAACAAGTGGTTATAGCATTTAAAAAAATGAGAAGAGAGGGAGAAAAATGAGAATGTGATAGAAAAGCAGATAGAGGGTGAGTAGTACCTGAGGCCTATGTAGCAGGTGAAGATGCTGTGGGCTCCGTGTAGAGTGTAGGACAAACATAGTCATAAAGATAGGTGGGCCGAGTGAAGGTGCAGTGAGGATGAGAGAGAGGAGGTGACAGAGGTGAGGAGAGATGATGCTCGGGTTGAGTCGGCAGAGAAGGAGTTTCTAGAGATGAGGAGATGATATAGAGGTTCAGGGATCAGGTATGGAAGGACAGATGAGAAGAGAGGAAGTAGGAATATGTTGGAAAGGGAAGTGGTGTTCATGAAGGTACATCATGAGAATAAGATGGAGATGAGTGTCAAGATTGTAGAGTTTGTACACTTTTGAGTTCTGGAGTAAGCCAAGAAAAACACATAGTGGCATGGGGAGAAAATTTATCATGTTTGTGCATAGCAAAGACAACCTAATACTCGAAGATGATTATAGCTATGCATTTTATTGAAAAGAACTTCAAAAGTGGACTTATTATGGAAAATGCAACTGGGGGTACGATTAATAAGATATGCAGCGGTAAAGACAAAATCTCCCCAAAATTTTAAAGCTAGATGTGCTTGGAAACGGAGACTATGGGCAACATTTAGAAGGTGCCTATGTTTACGTTCCACAATGCTATTTTGTTGTGGAGTTTCAACATAGATACATTCATGAATGATGCCATGAGTTTGAAGATATGTTTGAAATTGATAAGAAAGAAATTCTTGTCCATTATCAGTACGAATAGTTTTGATAGTAGTATTAAAATGATTTTGGACAAGAGCAAAAAAATGTAAATGAGTAAAAGCTTTAGATTTAAAACGCATAAGATATATCTAAGTAGTGCAAGAAAAATCATCAATGATTGTGAGGAAATAATGAGCCCCACATAGAGAAGAAGTGAGAGCCACCCTAAATATCACCAAAAATGATTAAAATGAGAATCACTTTTATTTGTAGCAATAGAAAAGGGTAATCTTGTGTATTTAGATCGAGCATAAACATCACAATCAGAGAGAATACAAAAGAATTAAAAAGGCTGGGAATAATAAAAGGGGAAGGATGACCTAGACGTTGATGCCATAAGGTCTTATTGACAATAGATTGAGTAGCTAAAGCGAGAGAAGATTCAAGCTAGTACACGTAGAGCCCATTGCAAAGATCACCCGCTCCAATTGTAAAGGTTCTGTAGGAGAAAATGTAATATAGTGTTGCTTACTTGATATTTCATAATTCATTGCCTTTCACCAATCCATTAGCCTTCTCTTTCATTCTAGTCCCAGACCAATGAGATTAAATCCACACTAAGGTGTTAGATCTGTGGGTTCATATTTTTTTTTTAAAAATAATACTACTAGACCTTGAAAAATTCCCCAATTTTAAAACTCAAGCTTGAAATGCAACCTATCGGTGCTCAATGTGGCATGGGGTCAAGGGAGCTCACTAACATTTGGTGTTGGGAGAGGAGGAGTGGGTCACATAGGAGAGGTGAAGGGTAGGGGGCTTTGGGGGATAGTATTCTTGAGAACAGAATTTGAGATAATTTAGGGGATAAAATTATTGAGAACAGAATTGTGAGAAAAGTCCTTAGATCTCTTCTTTAGAAGTTTTGTCCCAAAGTCACTGCGATAGAAGAAAGCAAAGACTTGGACAACATGAGGATTGAAGAGTTAGTGGGTTCCTTACAAACCCATGAACATACTCTTCCTGTGGATAAGAAAAACAAGTCCATAGCCCTCAATGCTATTAGAGATGAGTTTGATGAATCCTCTGATGAACTTGCAATGAGTGACAAGGAGATAGCTTTTTATGCTAAAAAATTCAGGAATATGTTTGCTAAGAAAAACCCGGGATAGGTGAAGAGAAGGTTCCAAGGTTTCAATGGGGGTTCAAGTTCAGAAAATCTAGAAAGGAGCTATAAGCGAGACACTAGAGCTGTCAAGGACAATATTCAGTGCCATGAATGTCATGGTTTTGGTCACATTTGATTTGAGTGTGAAAATTACAAAAAAGCCAAAGAGAAAGCTAATGTTGCTTCCTTGACTGATAGTGAGTCTAAGTCAAGTGACTCACAGGACAATTCTTCCATGAAAAATCTCAACTACATGGCATTCACTTCCTCTGTTGTAGGCAAAAGTCATAGCAGTGAATCAATGTTTGAAATTGAGAGTGTTTCTGAAAATGAATCTGGGGATGAAGATGAGTTGCAGGAAATCTATGAGAAGTTGTATAAGGAATGTGTGAAATTAAGAAAACTCAATAAAGCACATACTGAGGAAATAGATTTATGCAAAAGAGAAAATGAAGGGCTCCAAGGCAAACTAAGAGAAGCCACTGGTCTAACAGATGAGTTACAAAAGAGGAATGTGACTTTGGAAGATAAAGTGACAACTCATGAAAGTGAGCTGACTTTGTTAAACACTAAGTTGCAGAAATTCTCCATTGGGACAAACCAGCTTGACAAACTCCTAAGTTTAGGAAAGTCCTCTAGTGATAAGAGTGGTTTAGGCTACTTTGAAGAGAATCCTGATGCTCCTTCAACCTCAAAAGTCTCCAATAAAAATGTTAGAAAAATAGTATTTGTTCTTGCAATGACTGAGAATAGGAAGGCTGATCCATCTAAAAAGGGTAAGAAGCCTTTGCAAGTGCAAAAGTCTGTTCCTCCTTCCAAAAGACAAGAAGCTCGCAACACGAGCCCCATATGTCATCACTGCGGAAAGATTAGCCATATTAGACCAGACTGTTTTAAATTAATGAGTCACTTTGTGCATGCTCCTACATTCGTTAAAAGTAGAACTAGTCATCCTTTTAGAAGGGGTAAGAATTTCTTGAATGGCACTAAGAATGTCTCAACCTTCTTGAGACAAAGAGTTCACAAAGCAAGCCCCGTGTGTCATCACTGTGATAAGATTGGTCACATCCGACCAAACTGTTTTGAGCTTAGGAGGCACCCAAGAGAATTGAAAAGCCCTACTTAAGAAAAAGGTTACCAAGGTAGATCATCCAAAAGCGGAAGACACAAGCCACACATGGTTTTTGTGCTGTAGATTGACAGTTATGCATTACATGCATCACATACTTTACATGCATTTTTTTTTTGTTTTGTGGTTCTTGTTTATTCATTTTCTTGTCTCATCTTTTTCTAGTTATTGTTGCCCTTACATGCACTCCATGATTGTGTTATATGATGATGGGCTTGTTAATTCTAAAATCTAGGTGCATGTGTCTTTTGAGATTTGTATCATATACCTATAGTTTACAAAGGTTTGGAACATGAATTTCTTTTGTAATCTGTGACTAGCATCACACGCTTCACTCCCAACTCGGTCAATTGATATTTCACCACTTGTGAGTTCATTGGGGAAGCAATCAAAGGTAGTAGGAAGCTCTCCTTGCACATAGAATTGACCACGGGCTAGACGACCTCATCATGGTTCTCTTGTGTAAAAATATGGTATATCAAAAGGAAAAGAAAAGGTGATGTTGTTATAAATTAAAAAAAAAAATAACAAAGGGTGAAAAACAGAATAAGTTTTTTGTTTCTTGAACATACTGAAACAAGTATTACAACAGAAGGATTCAAGTCCTAACAGCATTGAGTTTGACTTTCTGTGTCTTGGAATAACTTCCCAAGCATTTAAGGTTTCATGTTCAGCCTAACCCCGCTCACGCTTTTCGGTTGAAATTTCTTGATTGAGCAAGGACCGTTTTAAATACGCATGTCTACATTGCTTGCGATACTTTGTTTTTACCTGCGTGTTTTGTGAGAATATGATGCTCCTCTACATGTGATATGTATTCTTGGTTTGAAAATTGACTTCGCTAGTGTTTGTCAAAGTCATGCGAGTGTTGTGTGTTTTAAAACTGGGCAAAAATGCAATTCTGGGGGTCTTGCTCGACATGCCGCTCGAGGGTTTAAGTCTGCTTGAGCGAATGATGTTTATAAAAACCCCCGCACCGCTCGAGCTCTTTTCCGAATGGTCTCGTCCCATTCTTTTCCCCTTTTGCTTGTTTGGCTCTTCTCCTCTGCTCTCAGTGTGTTTTCTTTGGCTCTTCTTCACGATAAAACTTTGAAGTCACAGTAACAATGTTTCTTCTTTGTTAATCTTGGATTGATGAAGTTATTTGGGGTGATTTTTTTTTTCTTTGCATATGGGTTTTGGTTTGGGATTTTTGGTGTGAAATCCTTGAAAATCTTCCATTCTTTTGGTTTGTTGAAACTCCTTTGGAGTGATGGTTGTTTGATTGGTTGTATTTAGGAAGCTCTTGAAACTCCCAAGGGGTTTAGCCCGAGTTTCTCACTTGGATGCACTCCAAGTGTTTGGTGAAATGCCTCAATGAAGTTTGGCTTCTCATTTTCATCATGCATAGGGCTGAGCACCGATTCAACCGGAGTCGGATTTGGCCTCCTCCGACTCCGACTCCGACTTCGTCGGAGGCCGAATCCAACCTCCGACTCCGACTCCGCTTACACCCCACTCCACTTGTGAAACAAGCCTGGGACATAACACTTTTTGGTCTGGGGGCTTTCGGCGGGGTCTGGGATGGAGATGAGGAGTTTACGGATAGAAGATTATTTTTCATAAAGCTGGACGGACGGACAAAAAAAAGGAAGGACTGGGGGAAGGTATTCTTCTAGCTGGACGACTACTTTCAAGAGGGAAGCTGGAGACGTCGGGGCAGCACGTAAAATACGGAGAGAGGGGTTCTACGTAAAAAGGGGAGACGGAACTGGGTTGAAAAAAAAAAAAGGAAAAGAACTGAGGTTTTACGGAAGAAGCTGGTTCATCTGGGACTTCGTCTGGTTCGGAGTTGCAGATGTGTTTTACGGCAGAGGCTTTAGACGGACAGAGAGACTGAACGAAAAGAAAGAAAGAAAGCTCTCCCGTTCTGGTCGCTGCACTTAAAAATGGGTTGTTGTTGAAAGCTGCAGCTGTTCTGGATGAAAACAGGAGTTTACGTGGGAGTTTCAGTTATATTTGGAGAGCAGAAAAGGAGAGGGACTTCGTCTGGGCTTGCTCTCACTTCACGGAAGAGAAGCTGCGGGACGGATTGGTTTTGAGGGGAGTTCTTTTCGGCTCAAGTTCCTCTTCATTTTTATTTTATAATCTAAGTTGTTTTCATTGTTAGCTTGTGTTTTATTTTAGTTTTATCATGAAGAACGTTTATTTAATTTTTATAGCATTTGTGATGAACATGGTTGGCTAAATTTTCATACTAAGGTTAGAGGTGAAGTTTAATGATTTGAAAATTGTTTTCGGATCGACGACAAATTTATTTTGCGAGTTTGATCGATTGAAGGATTTTATTATTGGATATTTTGATTATCTATATATTTATCTTGATTCATTGTGATTTCCGAATACAGTGAATGCTTGAGAAATCCCTGTGATAGTCAAAAGAGTTTTGTAAGTGTTTTAATCATCGATCGCTCATGCTCAATCATTAGTAATTATTTTCTTGATCGTAAATGCTAAATCTTCCAATTAAACGGAATCATTATTCTAGTTTAATTGAAGTAATTCGATCGGAAACAATATTTTAAATTATTAAACGGATCCTCGAAACCTTAGTCTTTTCCATATCAATACATTTTATCATTTTAGTTTTATTTTGTCACGACAAAAATCATCATCTCTATAACCTCATTTTAGTTTCAATCGCGCATCTCTTTTAGTATTTTCTTTTCATTTGTTTGAGAGAATTTTTCACATAAATCAATCCCTGTGGATTCGACCCTGTAAGGTACTACAACACCTGTATACTTGCAGGTAAAACTGCACTAAATTTTGGTTCATTAATTTGAGTCAAAGTTTAGGCGCAACANGATACTGAAGCTCATTTCAAATCTAGGGTTTCAACTTTCAGCCACAGCCAGTCAGCCCCAGCCTTCGACCGAATCGACCCCCTCCGACGGCTTCTCCGGTATATCCTCTATATCCTCTATCGAAGAACTTCAGGTTTTCCAGTGTACGTTTTTGATCTACATCATTTTCATCTGTGTTTCTGTGTACGGTTGTACAAGTATAATTTACCATTTCTAGTTACATCATTTGTAACCTAATTACAAAGAGAAAACTCCTATTTCTATTGTATGGTTGTACTTGTATATTTCACCATTTTACTTGTTGAAAAAAACTCGTAAACTTTGCCTGAGACTTGGCTGTTGTCTTTTCCCTAACAGGTGCAAGTTTAGAGGTACCATTAGTATATGGTACTTCTGATAAGATGGATATATTTTTTTGTTACTTCTTTTTTCATTGCAGAAAGTTTTTCTTAATTATATTATTATAGGTGATTGTTCTTCAATTTGACTCTCTCTCTCTCTCTCTGATCTGTTCTGTTGAATATGAACTTTATTTTGTTTTTAAAGCCATACTAAAGTCATCACAAAATCCTTCATATATGAAGTTTTGATTGATGAATAATTATTTACCATTAGAGTAATTACATTAAAGTTGAAGGATGTCTGATAGAAGGAACTAGTGTGATGAGGGAGTCTCGCCCTTTCAAATGGTTTCAATGCGTGCAAATTCTATGATGTTTCTAGTATTGATAAGTTTCCTTTTCTCTAAAAGATGTTATACCGATTTGATTTGGATTTTGAAGGGTGTGGAAGAGGTGCTGCAAATGTCCTATCACTTTATACCTTTATTCTAGTTTTATTTTAAATTTGCAATTATGTAAGAGGTGTGAATAAGAGTTTTAACATTTGCACATATGCTCATGCTGCTGTTACCCACGTGATCTGCTGATGGTTTTATATGCAAGTCTTGTTGTATGTTGGTTTTATATGGTGAACCAATTATTTAATTTATAATTAACAGTATTAGCATGGGTGAAATTCTTAGCTTGATTGTTCATGATGCTTGGACTGCTGTTGAGAGGAGAGTTTTAATTTAGGCCCCCACACAATTGACTATGGTATCTTATTTCAATTTTGATTTCTTCATTTTTATAAATTTATATGGTTTCTTATTTCTTTACTAATTTTGTTCTTTTTTTTCAGGCACAAGTTGAAAAATGACATTTTTTGGACCTTTGGTTATGTATTTTTAATTTTAGGTTGTAATTTTGGACCTTTGGTTATGTATTTTTAATTTTAGGTTGTAATTTTGGACCTTTGGTTATGTATTTTTAATTTTGGTTTTAATTTTGGTTATGTATTTTTAATTTTAGGTTGTAATTTTGGACCTTTGGTTATGTATTTTTAATTTTAGGTTTTAATTTTGGTTATGTATTTTTAATTTTAGGTTGTAATTTTGGTTATGTAATTTTAATGTGTGTATTTAGTTTTAATTTAGTTTTTAATTTTGGTTGCACATTTGAATTTAGTTTTATTTTTTTATAGTGATAGGTTAGATAAATTAGAAATCTCAAATTATATTTTTTAAAAAAATTGATATAGAAGTTCAAATCCGATTAGAGTTGCAAATTGTAAAATTGAAATGTTAATTGGGTCAAAGAAAAAAGTCTAAAAAAAAGTCCAATAAAAAAGCCCAACAAAAAGCCCAACTCCGACTCCGCTCCGACTCCGTTCCGATGAGTCGGAGTCGGAGCTGAACCTGCTCCCCTCCTCTCCGTAAATCACTCCACTATGTTCTGTTGTGTGTCTAAAACCAACTTCTTTCCCGTGACAAAATGAGAGCCAGCCGAACTTCCACTTCTGTTTTATTTCTTTTTTAGTCCATAGTGCTCCCTTTCCATAGTGGTTTTTCTTCCCAACCGAAGTCTTCCTTCACTTTTCGTTCCACTATGTTTATTTCTCTTTCGGCTCCACTCTCCGTAAATCACTCTCCTCCAGCCAAAATGTGTCCTGCTGTCCATGAGAAGAAGAAACCACTTTTCGCCGAACCTTTAATTTTTTTCTGCGTGGCTTTACATTGCAAGCGTTCCTCTCCGTGATTCCTTCTCGCCGAGATCTACATTTTGTCTTTTTTTAACTGTCCAAATCCACGGCTTTGAGCATGCGCTTTTGATGATATGTGAATTTTATTTAAGCTGAAAATAAAGAAATAAAAATACATTCGAAATAAATTAAAAAGAAAATAGATTATTAAAAATATATTATAAATGTGAGGAAATATTGTCCAATTAAATTATAGTTATAAAATTAAGCATAAACATGATATTAACCAATTAAAAATCACAACTCGAATTTATGCTTATTAAGTATTTTTTCATCTAAAACTAATAATAATGTCACGAAGCAGTTGAAATAAATTGGTTTTAAATAGCTAAAATATGCAATTTTTCAGCTCAAACACTGCTCTCCGTGTATTTTCTTTGGCTCTTCTTCACGAAAAAACTTTGAAGTCACAGTAACAACGTTTCTTCTTTGTTAATCTTGGATTGATGAAGTTATTCTGGGTGAATTTTTTTTTTCTTTGCATAGGTTTGGGATTTTTGGTGTGAAATCCTTGAAAATCTTCCATTCTTTTGGTTTGTTGAAACTCCTTTGGAGTGATGGTTGTTTGATTGGTTGTATTTAGGAGGCTCTTGAAACTCCGAAGGGGTTTAGCCCGAGTTTCTCACTTGGATGCAATCCAAGTGTTTGGTGAAATGCCTCAATGAAGTTTGGCTTTCATTTTCATCATGCATTGGCATAACATTATTCCCATACTCATTTCATGTCTATCCTAGTGTTATGTTGGATTCTATAGGAGTGTTTGGGTCTTAAAAGCAATTGTGAAGCTATGTCATTAGCTTGGCATGCACATGGGTCATTTTGAACTAGGCATGGACCATTGTTTTGAAAAATGGAGAGTGGGACATAATTTTTGGTTTGGTGTGTCTGGTACTCACCTTTAGGCAGAAATGGGTGTCTAAAACCCAAGTTTGACTTAGCAAACACATGGAATTTTTTTTTTTAACATGCATTTTGCATTGGCATGCACATTTGGCATTTTGGCATGTATAGGGGCATTGGTCTTGCATTGTTTTTTAAAACCCCAACCGTGACTTAGTTGGGCTGCAAAATTGTTTTGCGTTTCTTTTTCATTAGCATGGTTGGTCGGCATAGTTGTTTTAGCATGGCTGGTTGGCATAGTTGTTTTAGCATGGTTGGCATGGTTAGTATAGCATGTTCATCACATGTTTGATGAAATGCCTGTATCATCATCATGCATTTGACATATTAGACATGCATTCATCAGGTGTTCACATTACCTTTAGCCTTGTCTAACATCACTGACTATGTCTACAGCCAAAAGCCTATGTCTCGACGTGTCCGTCCTCGCCACAACCCCCCTGCTCCCACTCAAGCTCATTTCCATAATGCATGGGCATAGGAGTAGTATACTCAGAACTTCTCTCATCATACTCCTATAGTCGAGCGTGATGTCTCTCTAGGTGGGCTTACTGAGACCATGAGTCTCGCCAATAGCAAGCCTTAACCACTGGTCATCCCACTCCTTCTGTGGAGTTGGTTCAGGAGTTTTACTCCAACATTCATGCCATCTCTGATTAAGGTTCTTTTGAGGTTAGTTTCTGGAACATTCTCTTCCAGGTGACTCTAGGCATGATAGCGGACCTACTAAATGCCCCTTGTGTGTCCCACCCAGTGTATCCCTATACACGGACATCTCCTCCCAGTCCACAAGTCATTGCTGGATGTCTCTGTGGTCGGTCTCGTAATTGGGAAGGCAAGTCACCTCTTCTGACTGTTCTTTTTACACCTGACTATCTCATTGTTAGTAGGATTATTCTTAGTAATCTATATCCTACTGGTCATCAGAGTGATGTGGGTCTTGACCGCGCTACTCTTATATATGCTTTGATCAATGATGTCTCCATTGATCTAGGGAGTCTTCTGTGTCAGGTCATACTTGAGGCTTTTCAGTCCTCCAAAACACGGACTGGTTTGCTGTTTGCTTGTCTAATCATCCGATTAGCCCTCTCCCAGTCAATTGCTTATCTTCCCCAAGAGCCTAGAATTGCACTAAGGGCTCCCATTGGTCGTAGGACTGTACAACTTAGTTGTGCTCACACCACCCCGCACCCTCTCCTTGTTGAGCATCCTCCCGCTCACTCCTCTCAGCCTTCGAGCTCTTGGCCATACAGTTCTCAGTCGTCGAGCTCTATCCTGGTTTGACCGAACCCAGCTTTCAGCAGGTTCTTGGGTACCTAGCATGCCTTGATGCCCGGTTCGATACCCTAGATGCTACAGTTCATAACGTAGATGTTAAAGTTGAGAACCTGTAGTAGCTTGTGACCTAACACTTCAACAACATTGAAGAGAAACTTAATGATGATAACGAGGATGGTGGCAGTCCTGCAGATGGTGAAGATTGAGACCCTTTGCCAGTTGTGACAAAAAGGGGGAGTAGTATAGTATTAATTCAAAGGGAGCTTAGTACTACTTCAGAGGAAGTGTTAATTGTTAGTAACACATTTACATTCTTTTTGGGAACAACAGCTTTTGGTTTTAACTTTCGGTTTTAGTATCTCATGTTAGCTGCTGTTGTTTGACTAATTGTTCTTGAACTCAATTTTTGATTAATTGCTTCATGAAATATTTCTTTTCTAAAACCTGTACTTGTCATGTCTATTCATGAATTATGGTTTGTGATTTGCAAACAATATTTTGTGCATATGTGTATGGGTATGTTTAACCATTTGCTAAGTGTGTGCAGAAATATTTCAACGTGTTCAAGAATATGAATCTAGTGATGGGTGTGTTAGGATCAGGTCATATGTATAGGTTAGAGGTTTTGTAACAAAAATGCCAAAGGGGGAGATTGTTGAGGGAAAAATGAGTTGATTGGCATATTCTTGTGAAAACCTATATAAAATAATGGTGTAGCAAGTGTTGAAGCGAAAAGGCTTGAAGTGTGCTCATCATTGGTCAAAACAGAGTGGAACGCTCATCATTGGTCAACAGGGCGCTCGAGCGAACTAAAGTAGAGTGAAACACTCGGCCCTTGCTCGACATTGAGCTCAAGCAAACTTAGGCAGAGTGGAAAGCTCGACCTTTGCTCGACGTTGCGCTCAAGGAAACTCAGGTAGATTGTGTCGCTCAACCTTCGCTCAAGCCAATGTTCCAGTTCACTTAAAATTTAGGATTTTGAAGCACCCCTTTACTTGGGACTATAAATAGAACGACTTGTCTTTTGTTCAAGGTTTGGAGAATCATAGCAAAAACCCTAAGTGCCTCCAATAACTTTTTAGAGCAACCTCTTTGGTTCTCTATTGGATAAACACTTCTCCACCACACCACACTCAAAATCAACTTTTACATGAGTCCATTGAAGTGGACATATTTGTTGCCTGGAAAAGTCTGGAGTTGCTGTTGATGTAGAGATCCAGAGGTTCTCATCGAAACTATAGATAGGTCAAAGTTCTGACACTACATGCGTGTAGAGTTCGAGTGGGTCACTTGTGGTGTTGCAAGCCAAGTTTAGCTACTACAAAGGTTTTGTGAGTGTTTCTAAATTGGTTATAACAAACTTATTTTCTATAGTGGATTTGAGGTGGTGTCTTACACCCCGAAGTTTGAAGATGTTCTTCAAATAAGTTTCTACTCCGTGATCAAGATCATGTGTTAATTATCTGTGTTATTTGATTTATTTATTAACTGATTGTTTAACTCTTTTTCAAAAGACCACAAAAATTGGAGTACACCTATTCACCTCCCCTCTAGGTGTAGTGATTGGTAGAACCACTGCCTTTTCAATTTCTTTGAACCAAAGTTCTTTTATTCCCGGTAGATTGTTTTAGACAATATTATGACAGCTTATGAAGCTCTTCATACGATGAAACATAGATTAAAAGGAAAAAGGGGTACGGTAGCTATAAAACTAGATATATTTAAGGCTTATAGTAGAGTTGAATGTGCATATTTGAAATTAGTTATGGAGAAAATGGGTTTCAGTAATAAGTGGATTCAGTTAATCATATCCTCTGTGACTACTGTTACATACTCAATTTTGGTTAATGGAAGAAATGGTGAAGAATTTGTACCAACTAGAGGCTAGAGGCAAGGCGATCCCATATCCCCTTACCTATTTTTATTATGTGCTGAGGGACTCACTTCTATACTTCAAGAGGCTAAGATTAGAGGGGCTGTTAAGGGAGTGGAAGTGAGTAGGGGGGCACTAGTATAAGCCATTTAATGTTTGCTAATGATACTGTAATTTTTTGTAAGGCTAAATTGAGTCAATGGAAAGTTTTACATGGGTATCAATGTATGAAAAGGCCTCTGGTCAACAACTGAATATGAACAGGACTTCCTTATTTTTTAGCACAAATACTAATGAATAAGTAAAGGAAGAACGGGTTAAAGTGATTGGAGCAAGGGAGTGTGGTATAGTTGAGAAAGTTTTATGTCTACCTGCTATGGTTGGAAGGGTTAAGTGTAAAGCTTTCAAAAGTTTTAAGGATAGAATCAGCAATAGAATTAAATGTTGGCATAATAAGTTTTTTACTTAGGCAAGCAAGGAAGTACTTATCAAATCAGTGCTGCAAGCTATTACATCTTATTCAATGTCAGTGTTTAAGCTGCCTAGTAAACTGTGTGGTGAGATCTCACAATTACTAGCAGGCTTTTGGTAGAGACATTTGGATAATAATAAGAAAGTACATGGAAAAAATGGAGTGATGTGGGTCTCCCTAAGGGGTTAGGAGGGATGGGTTTTTGGGATAAGGGCAACTTTAATCAAGCTATGTTGGCTGAACAGTTTTGGTGACTTTTGATTAATCCCTATTGTCTAATTGCAAGGGTTTTGTCTAAAAAGTATTTTAAGCATGGTGACATCTTGAGAGCTAAAAATGGAGTAGGTTCTTCTTTAATTTGGAAGAGCATATGGGAGCAGGAGATTTGGTGAGGGCGGGTTTGAGGTGGAGAGTAGGGAATGAGGGTAAGATAAAGGTATGGGGGGATAAATGGATCCCAAATCCCATAAATTATACCATTCAATCTCCTATTACTGTATTTCATCAGGATGCTAAAGTGAATGCATTGATTGATGAGAAGGGGGAGTGGAAGCATGATATCATTGGTAGGGTGTTCAAGTTTGATGAGGCAGTGGTAATTAAGGGCCTGATAATGAGTGGAAGATAATTTGAAGACAAACTTATATGGGGTCATTCCAGAGATGAAACGTTCTCAGTTAAGTCAGCTTATTTCCTACTTTGTGATCAACAAAAGACAAAAGCTAGTGGCACTTCAAGTAGAGATGTAATTCTAGGATGTGGAAGAAGCATTGGGCCTTATTAGTTCCAAATATGGTGATAGTCTTCATATGGAAAGCAGTAGGGGAAACTCTACCTACTAAAGGGAATCTATAAAAAGGAATATTACTGAGGATGGGCTATGTCCAGTATGTCAGCAGGAGATTGAGACAAGTTGTCATGTGCTATGGAGTTGTGTGGCAGCTTGAGATATGTTGGCAGAAATATTGAGTCCTGTACAGAAAGCTAAATGCAGCAAAATAATAAAGCAGAACTTGAAGTGATTGCAAGTACATTTAGAAGGATTTGGTTATGCAGGAACAAGATGGTCCTCCAAGGTATTTGTGACAGTCCTAAAAGGGTATGGCATGGGGCAAGAATGAAGGTAGAGAACTTTCAAAAGGATCTAATAGCCTATGCTAGTTGGTTATGTAGCTCATCCTATGTGGGCTAAGCTTTTAGTCTTAGAATGAGCTACATAACCGGTTGGTGGGTTGTAGCTTCAACAGATTGTCTTTGAAAGAGGTGCACTTAATGTGGTTAAAAAAGTAAAGAGTAGAGATGTTAGTTGGGTGTGATATGGCCAGAAGATTGCAGATTTGAAGCAATTTTTTGACTCCATGGTAACTAGACATATTCAATTTATCCAAAGGAGTGGAAATCAAGCTACACATATGATGGCAAAATTAGTTTTACATTTTTTTGATGAAGTAGTTTGGATTGAGGAAGGTCCTTTTGAAATTATGCATTGTATCGAGTTAGAAAAGTATGTTTTAGACTCTTGATTTAAATGCAATGAAGGATGATGTTATTTGAAAACACTACAAAAAATTAGACCATTTCTGACGAGCAAAGTAGCCGGAAATAATTATATAAATAGCCGCTAATACATATTTCTGGCTATTTCTAACCACTAACAAGTAGCCGCTATTATAGAGCCAAGTAAAAGTATTTTCGGCTACTTTGAAAATTGCCAGAAGCGGATCATATTTGCGACAATAATAATAGCCGCAAATGTTCGAAAATTTTGTCGCAATTATTTTGGCCATCCAAGCCAAAATTATTTCCGGCTATATAATTTTAGCTACAAAAAAGTATTTTCAGCATTTTTGTGAAAGCCGCAAATAGATGTTGGCTGGGTGCAAGGCACATTTTTTTCCAGGCTATATATTTTTAGCCGGAAAAAAATATTTGTGGCTAATTTTTCAAAGCCGGAATACATGTTGGCTCGGTTGATGTTGCCAGTGTTTTATTTTCGGCTATATTTTGTCGCCAGAAAAAACTTTAGTGACTACTTTTCACAGCCAGAAATTGTTGAAAAACAATCGGGCAAATTTTTTTCCGGCGTATTATTTTCTTCGGAATGTTCAAAATCAACTGTAGATTTTTTGTATTCATATGTTGTATTTTCCCTAATATTTATTTCCTTTATAACAGGTACTTGCTTGTTAATAAACAAGAAAATACTATATTTAGAGAAATTCAGTTTAGGCATTAAACATCATTCATATAACCTCAAAGTACATATTTGAAATTCACCATTGCTATGCCATTGTTTTAAGTTTTACATAAAACCATCCAACATATCACAATGGAAAGCTAAATTTACAAGTGAAATTTTTTCGCCTACGTTGTAGGGCGAGCTGTGTAAAAGCTAAGAGTGGAGATGGTGTAGAAGTTTGGCTTCTCGTGGGTCTCAATAATTCTGGACACCATTGATTTCCTTGAGGAATAGAGTTGAGTTGGACCACCCACTGTCCAAATGAAATATAGGCAACCCCATCTATGCTACATTTTTCTAACTCGCCAAAAGGGTTGGATTTATCTCTACATAGAGCCGCGATCAAGACAAGTGGTACATTAATATTCCCTGTATTCAATGTGAAGATATACAAATTCAAGATAAGCCAATTTTCGTAAAGCACAAAGACAAAATAGCCAGAGTTTATATACATATATCAATCAATCAATACACCATTAATCCCATCTTCTGAGAGCTAAATCTGAATGTCAAGTTCAAAAGTATGAAACGAAATTTGAACAACAGCAGAGAGACACAAAACGTGATTCTTCTAGTTCAATTTATTTATTTTTTGATAGGTTTTCTAGTTGAATTTATTTCCAGATGAAGTGGCTTTACCAATTCCGATTTGTATGACTGAAAACTTGAAGAAAGGGTACGGTGGGTGGACAAGTGATGCGACAACAAATCCTATTAATGAGCCTGATAGGCTACCCAGAATAACATTCATAGGAATAAACCACCTTCAAAAGGATGCAATTTTAGTTGACAAACGGTAATATAATATGACAAGAACATTTTAGATATTATTGGAAACTCATAATAATAACATGGATCACTAACATATATTTATCATTTAACATAATAACTAAGATCAGAGTCTTCCATGTAACTCATATAAATTTTACTAAAATCTGGATTTGCTGTAAAATCGCAATTTGCAAATCAGTAAACACATATACTTAACTAACTGGCCCCAAATTCACAAAACTTAACTAAACACATATATTCTCTGTTTTAAATCCATTTATGAACTTAGAATGTGGCATTTTATTATAAAGAAAATCTAAGAAAACACCAAATTCCAACTTTCATGTATACAAGCATGCACTTAATTAGTGTAATTTAAACCCTATATTTGTAATTATATTCACTTTTACGAGAATCACTCCTTGTTGCCATCCTAGAATAGTGTTTAATATCATTTACATATACCAGTTCATGCCATAAAATTTTCGGATTGGAACACTACAAAAGAGCCACTTCAAAAGAGCCATCATCTTCTGTGGTTGCCATGGCTAATTTTTTCACTTTATCACACTTCACCAAAACCTTAATACCTATAACGATACACCAATTAGTGAATGCACAAACATTCACAGTCAGTCATTCTATTTGATGTATCGTAGTACATTCTCAGTCATTTATCTAGTTTGTTTAGTCCTGTTGCTTAAAAGATCTATCTTTTCAATTAAGCATCTAGCTCTCTTTCAACCAATTAGTGAATGCACAAACAAGTCAATCTTCATAAAGGTGTAGACAGCTACGTACTTACTTTACTCTAATAAATAGGATATATGTTCTTCTATAAGTAAAGAGGAGTGAGAGAGGGAGAGAAACCTATTTCAGCCTCGCAAAGAGTTGAGAGCTCCAAAGCCTTTTTAAAAAGTCTCTTCCTCCTCTTAGAGAAAGTCACCTAACGTGCTGTGGTGTTGTCGATCCTCTTGATCTGAATTTTCTTTCTCCTCATTTTGCTGGAAAAATTGTCTGACGCTTCATCACACCCACCAAATAGTTAGTCTATGCTAGTATTCGACAAAAACAGAAGCTCTTAACAACAAGGAAATTAGGATAGAAAGATACAAATTGATACTTAAGGGAGAGATACAAAATAGGCCTCATATATACTTCATAGGTTTTCAGATGGTTTAGGAGAAATCAAAATGACACTTGCACCAAAGAGGGATGATTTTCTTTCTTAAAAATAAAATTGAAGTGAATCATAAAAGGAGAAGCTACAATGCTAATTGTTAAGAATTCATACAAAAACATAAAAAAGGCAGCATGTCCTTTATAACTTACCTTGTTGTAGCTGTTTCACCTGACATCCAATGACCAATAACTTCCAAGTGACCAGTTGGTGGCAAGAGAAACATACAATGACATAAGCTACAAAATACACTATACATAACCTAACCTTACACTACCTACCCCACACCAGTAAATTGATGAACAAAATATTAACTAAGTAGGATCCAAGCATTTGTTTTAAGTATATTACTTTGACCTACACGGGGTTATCAAAATTCACAAAAATTTGTTTTCCCTCCAAAAAAAAGTAACTACGCAGGTCCTTGAGTCTCTCTATGAGACTCTCCCTAGGTCTGCCGCTCCGATTGATATCTCTCCATAAACTTGTCGTATTCAACTTGTCTCTCCATTAGTAGCATGACATTTGCTCGTAAGTCATCAAGCTGGCCCTTATAATCTGAAGCAGCTTTTTCAAACCTTTCTGCACGTTCAGTTAATTCTGCTATTTGGGCATCTGCTGCTTGTCTATATGACTCCGGAATAGTCATCTCGCTGAGCCCCCTTGCATACCCTGATCTGTGGCCCAAAACTTCCTTAAATATTGTTGCTGCAGCCTCTTTAGTCCGCTTCTCAGGCTCCAGCTCTCACATCTTTGCAGCCATCTCCAACTATTAACCATTGAAAAATCACAAATGTTACAAAGGGATTCCTACTTATACCACACAATTTATTTGTCAGTTTTTCCCCAAATTCCTAGGATTTGGCTTTAACACTCACATATTTCTCTTCAGCAATGGGAGTCACAAATTTGTTCTTTTTCTTTGACCACCTCACTTCTTTAAAGAAATCGACCAAATTCTCCTCATTCCCAGACTGCCAATACAAGCAAATTAGCATGAACACTTAGACTAAAAATATATCATCTTAAGGTCTCATTGATGTGCATCTTGCAATCAAAATTAATTGACTTACCCTCATCTCCATTAGCCGTACAAATGACCTTCGTCCAGCCGTGTGATTGTTTTCTTGTTTCTCTTTATTACCATTATTTCGTTCAGACATCCGCTGCACTCACACGGGACATGATATACATGAAAAATAATAAGGTGTCAAGCTTAACATGTATCAAACAGTGGTTAAAAATATTGAAGCCAAAAAATAACAAAGCAACATTAATTAAATATTCGACTTCCAACTTACCTTATAGTCCTCGCTTGAATATCGAGCGCATAACTTCACCCAGGTGGTTGGTGACACCAACGGTGGCACATTCGTGAGTGCCACTTCATTACTCTCGTATTTCTTGTAGGTTTGATGTAAATCATAGCGAATATGATTAAATCGCTTGCGAAGTCTCTTCGTCACCGTATCACGGTGATTCTTCTTGGTCCAATCGAGGATGAAGTCAGCCTAGGGACAAACAACAAAAATATTAATCATAATTTCCTCACTACAAGTTTTATATTAGCAACGTTGGGATTTCAAATATTCTATTTTATCATGTATGAAATTCTTAATACTTTTACCTGAATGCGTGTAATCAATTCTTCCTTCTCATTAGCTGGAACCGCATGCCAACTAGCATGACTCAAGTCCATATTGTGCTTGACCAACCATGTAACCCTTGTAGTAAAACTTGTAGCATTTTCACAACAAGGTGTAGTCTCACCATCCTTAATTCTCAACGATATCTTTCCATGCTTTCGTAACTTCTCAAACTCTGTGCTTTTTGCAGCTCCTCACCCACGCTTCTGGCTTGCTGGTACTAATGTTTTCAATTGACATGTTAGCATCATATATAGTTCAACAATCAAATTTTGCAACCACTAACATACAATGCAAAACAACACCTCAGAAAATTTGAAATATACCAGACGGGTTTGCACTTAGTGAATCAACTGCTGCTGGTATGTCATTGGGTTCTGTGCTCGGGACGCAATCAGCTGGTCCAGTTGAGTCATCTGAGCTTGACAATGCATCATCTCGGGCAGTAAGGGCAGCAATGGGTACTCGTTCTTGAACTTCATCATTTCTTTGAGATCTACCTCGACCATATCTCACGCCGCGTGATCGACCTCTACCTCTTCCAGTTATCGGCATCTCCAAGGCTGGGCAACCAAAATTATCCCTGCAATCACACTAAGTACATACAATTATACAAATAAACTTTGCCAAATTCTTGGCATAAAGGGGTGTGAGGATTCCTCAATTGTTGCTTGAACTTAACATACCAATAAACTTTCCCAAAAATTCCTTGCAAAATAACAAACTAATATATTGTCAAGCACAATACACAAAATGATACTAAAGTGAAAAAAGTCTTCTAGTCAATAGAAATACATAAAGGGTGCGAACACGTCCATTCAATGGAGTAATTGCTATTCTTGAAGTATAACTTGAAGCATCAAGGGCATTCAAACATCAATACAATAAGATATTGCCACACTGCAATCAACCTGGTAATTGCTCCTGCATTAGATAAGAAACGATGGAAAAGACGGGAGCATAATTAGTGGCGAAATTATATTTAAGATAAGTAAACACAATGGGTTGTGTGGAATCACGGGGTTATTACCAGCACACAATTTGCTAGTTCATCTCATCCTCCATTGAGATACTATCTTCTTCTATGCTACCCTCCAGTTCGGCGCTGTGAGTAGAACTGTCTTCGCTGGTATCGTCATTGATAAAACCTTGCTCAAGGTGGTCCCAATTAGACCTTTGCATTACCGATGTGTCAACATCAACCTGCTCCGGCTCAACATTAGGCCTGTGCATGTCTGCTTGTAGTGGGATCTCATCAGCATGAACACTACGTAAGCATCACCAGAATTATCCTCCTGGTATGCATCAACGTCACTAGAATCAGATTCATCATCTTCAATAAGGGATTCTCGTGGAAGGTCATAGACATTTCTATGTATGACCTTTTGGACTACAAACCAATCACCACGGATGCTGCAATTTTTTAAGTAAAATACTTGCGATACTTGGCACGCCAAAACAAATGGATCGTCCTTATAAGTTGTCCGAGACATATTCACACTAGTAAGATGTTGTTCCATACGTATCCCTTGTTTGGAATCAGAGATGTTAAACCATTCACATTTGAATAAGTAAACACGACACCAACCCATGTAGCGGACTTCCAAAATGTCTATTAGTCTACCAAAGAACTTAAGTTTTTCAGATCCTGGTTGTTCACTAATGACCATGACACCGGAGTTTTGGGTGCGACGATGTTCTTCCCGATTTTTTGTGTGAAATCTTATACCGTTGGTTATGCAACCAGAATAGGACGCACCCCAAGGGTCCGGACCACATGCTAAGGCATATAGATCCTCCGAAACTTCTTCGGGATTATCAGCACGCCTATCTTGAATCTATCACATGAAATAATAAGGAATTACATATATTAGTATAAACAATACATGTTTTGGCATAAAACAAACATATGTGGCCAAAGGAAATAAGGGTGAACTTCCAAATGAGTTTGCATACATGTGACTTGAACTAGTCTGGAAATTTTGCAGCATGCATACTATCGGCATTATTGGGATACTCTTCACTCATTTGCATGTAGTGCTCACTAGACAAAAGCCCAATACCGGTTAATAAGTATATGTAGGGGATCCAACGTAAATTAGTATATTGAGAACGGAAAGTTACTAAGTTGGTAACTAGTTTGGTTACTTACTTTAGGTATTCTCCAATCTCTGTGCAATTATTAAGAACATACCATCTGGCTTTTATGAAAATATCATCGTCTAATTGGTGAAGTGCTGCAAAGCCCATTGGTCGCACCTTCTGTGAAAAAACAGATAGTCCCTCTCGTACACCCTCTTCTCCTTCGTCGACATTACGTTCAGGAGGATTGAATCTAGTTTCAACATCATGCAGGTACATGGAACAAAAATTCAAGCATTCAACATGGATATAGGCCTTAGCTATTGAACCTTCCGGGTAGGCCTTATTCTTAACATATCTCTTGAATTTTTCAAGATATCTCTCGAAAGGATACATCCACCTATATTGAACTGGCCCTGCAAGCAGAGCCTCACGTGGCAAATGGTAGGCTAAGTGCACCATTATGTCAAAAAAGGTAGGCGAAAAAATCATCTCAAGCTTGCAGAGAATAACGACAATATCAGCTTGAAGCCACTCTAAGACATCAACCTTAACTGTTCTAGCACACAATTCTTTGAAGAAAGTGTTTAACTCAGTTAGTGCCAATCGTACATCTTGGCGTTTGTATTCAGAAATTGCAACTGGAAGTAATCTTTGCATGAAAATATGGCAATCATGACTTTTCATCCCTGATATTTTGCAATCACTTACACTAACACATCTGGCAATGTTCGAAGCGAATCCATCTGGGAATTTCACACTGTGCAACCAATTATAGAAACCAGTCCGCTTAGCTCCATACAACGTATAACATGCATGTGGCATACTAATGCGTTGTCCATCCTGAATAAGATGTAACTCCTTCCTTATATTGAGATTGGAAAGGTCACGATGTGCATTAGGATGATCTTTAGTTTTGCCAGAGATATTCATCGAAGTTCCTAAGATGTTGTCACATATGTTCTTCTCAATGTGCATTACATCTAGGTTATGTCTAATCTTTATAGTCGTCCAATATGGCAATTGAAAGAAGATACTTTTTTTGGTCCAATTGAACTCTTCTGTGGTACGCTTTCGTTTCTTGATGACTTTGCCAAAATTTGCATCAGGAATATTTTGGAGTTGAATTAGTATATCTTCTCCTGAATACATTGTAGGTGGGTCACGATGCTCTACACTGCCATTAAAAATAGTCTTTTTCTTTCTCCAGATGTGACCCGGTGACAAGAATCGGCGATGACCCATGTAATAATGTTTTCGGCTAGATGGCAACCACATGGAATCTGTTTCTTCCTTACACGATGGACATGCCATCTTCCCCTTAGTACTCCATCTGGAGAGGTTTCCATAAGCAGGAAAGTCGTTGATTGTCCATAGCAATGTTGCATGCAATCTGAAAGTCTCTTTGGCGTTTGCATCGTACGTATCAACACCATTATCCCATAGATCAATCAATTCATCTATCAATGGCTGAAGATAAACATCAATTTCATTTCCTTGTGATCTTGGTCCAGAAATTAAGAGTGAAGTGATAAAAAATGGATCCTTCATGCATAACCACGGAGGTAAGTTGTAAAGGACAAGAATCACTAGCCATACGCTATAAGGCTTAGCCAAATTATTGAATGGATTGAAACCATCGCTAGCTAAACCAAGCCTAACATTTCTTGGATCTTTTGCGAACCAAGCATGATCTTGATCAAATGTCGTCCACACTTCAGAGTCAACAGGATGACTTAGAATTCCTTGCTGACTGACACGCTGATTCTTGTGCCACCGCATATCAGTTGATGTTTTTTGTGACATAAATAATCTCTGCAACCTTGGCTTCAATGGGAAATGTCGTAAAACCTTTTGAGGAATTCGCCTCTTCTTAGTGTTGCTGAATTTCCACCTTGGGAGTTTACATTTCGGGCACTCATCTTTATCTACATTTTCTCTCCAATAGAGTATGCAGTCATTCGGACAAACATGTATCTTGGTGTAAGTAAAGCCTAGCCCTTTTCCCAAGTTACGTGACTCTTGATATGAGTTTGGCGAAAGGGCATTGGGAAAAGCTGTCTTCAGCAAGTGCAAAAACATGTCGAAAGACTTTACACTCCAGCCACCAAGTGATTTAATGTGCAACAACTTGACAGTGAATGATAGTTTAGACTAATTTGTGCAACCTTCATAAAGAGGACGCAGGGAATCAACCAACAATTGGTCAAAAGTGCAAGATGAATAGGTATTGATCGATGGCGAACCCTCAACATCAAATGAATCGGTTAAGGGAATATCGGGAAATCCCCCAGCCCGAATATCATGTAACATAACATCGACGTCATCAAGGAAGTCATCCTCTTGTTCGGGATCATGTATCTCATCATCATCATCACTTATGATTAAATCTTCTTCCTCGCCATGAAAAATCCATTGGGTGTAATTCTTGTCAATACCTTTAATGAACAAGTGTCTTTCTACCTAGCTTATAGGTAGGAAGTAATTATTTGAACATCGAACACATGGGCAACGAATTTCCTCACTTGTAGCATAAGTTTGGGCCAAGGTAAGGAACTCCTTAACTCCTTTAGCATATTCCCTAGACCCAAATCTATCAGTGATTTGCATCCAACTCTTGTCCATCTAGAAACAAGTAGAGTTGCAAAAGTTGTTTAGTAAGGAAAAAATGCAACACAATGCCACGTAGAAGAGGGAAAAGAGGGAGAGATATATAAGAATTATAGTCTTTTGTTTGAAGGTTAAATCATTTGTTACCATTTTCCATGCTCATTGGTTACTTATCTAAGAGATCAACCATTTGAGGGTAAATGGTACACAGGCATAATACCTACAAGTTAAATGTGGGAAAGTGATATTTTGAATTCAATGGACTGTACTCGGGCTTCATTGTTTAGTTTCCCTCTATGTTGATGAATGAACTCTCCCTACCTATGCTGGATGGGATTAATATCCTCTTTATATAGAGTCCTCTCAAGGAAATTTTCCTGTTAATGAAAACTCCTTACTAGGCCTACGAACTCTATGAATTCCTTCTCCAGAATTGGTGAACAACAAAGCTCATTAAGCACTAACAAATTTACATGACTGTAAATTATGTCAAGTCTAGATCAAGCACATGGAGAGAATAGACAAGGACAAAGAAAAGACTAAGCATGGCTAACCAAGACTTTTATGCAAAACCAAAATTTTGTTTTAACCAAGAAGATCCGTATTTAAGGATTATGCAGAAAGTCCTTGCCCAATACTTTAAAAACTCCATAAAGATGTATGGAGATCTCTGGATATTCAAAAAACTTATAGTTTTTTTTGTTTACCCCAAGCCCATAGATACTTCATTTGACTTTAATATTATTTACTAGTTTCTTGGGTTTCGCTAATGTAACCTCGGTAGCTAGACCAGAATGCATAGCATATAAAACTCTTTGTCATATATATCCTACCAAAATAGTAATGTGGGATTTGTCCCTAAGTGCATATTTTTTAGGAATGCAAATCAGTTACATGGAGTCTTGTGATTGATAGATAATGCCATTAACTAGTTCCTGTTGAAGCAAACTATCTGAGAAGTGAGAACTTCTAGTTAAGGGCAACTTCATAGGCATATGAAATATATTTACTTTTGCTCTTGCCTTGCCCCTTGATTGGCTGGGTGGCTATAAGTTGCTGTATTATGTAAATCCCTAAAGTTGGCAAAAACCTAAAATACTTTCAAACAA
This sequence comes from Carya cathayensis, assembly GCA_011037825.1. Classification (NCBI taxonomy): domain Eukaryota; kingdom Viridiplantae; phylum Streptophyta; class Magnoliopsida; order Fagales; family Juglandaceae; genus Carya; species Carya cathayensis. The sequence continues at coordinate 1,183,161 of QGSO01000233.1, read as the reverse complement.
GACTTGATGATGGAAGTTTGCAAAACATGCAGTTTGAAGGAGAAGGGTAAGTTGTAAGTAGTTGTGTAAACATGCAGTTTGAAGGTGAAGGGTAAGTTGTAAGTATTTGTGTTTAGGTCGCAGAGGTATCAGAGAAAGTGAAAGTGACTGTTAAGAACTCAAGTCTAGTCTGACTTTGCTTTTTGTCAAACTGATGGCTTTTTGCTTAAAAGAAGATATCAGTTTATGCGTTAGTATATGCTTTTTTCACATGCCTACATAACTATTGGATCAGGACCCTTATTTGCAGTGTGCTTGCTGCTTCCCATGCTTTAGGACTACTTGACCAATCTTGCATAATGTAGTAATGCCACAGAGTTCGCCAAAAACTTACAAAGTTCGCCAAAAACTTACAGGGAAAAACTTACAAACTTACAACCCTGAGTTCACCAAAAAATAGCATATTTAGGCATTGCATATGCATTTACATGTGTATTTGTAGGAATGAAGCACCATAGGCAGGACAATCGTACAATATTCGATTATGAATTTGGTTCCCCTTTTATAACCAAATCTAACAATCCATCAGAGTTTCTACGAGACTTCATTTCAAAATCAAAGGCAAAAAAGTAAAACAACTGAACATTTTACATCTATCAACCCCAAACTTACAACCGAAACGAGTGAGAATAAACGGGCACGTACAGAGAAACGAATGAAAGTTACAGAGAGAGAGAGAGAGCGAGTGATGGGGCCGAAAAATTTTAAACGGGAACTCACCAGCGAGAAGACGGTGGCGCTATTTTCGCTGGAAAGCCCCGTGTTGAACCAGAGAGAGACAGAGAGAGAGAGAGAGAGCGAGAGAGTGAGAAAGAGAGGGAAAAGGGCTCCCGCGTGGGAAATTAATACGCGGGAGTAGAAAAATTATTAAGGCGACTATAAAGTTGCCGTAACAAGATATAATTTTCGCCGTAACAAAATTTTGTAACGGCGGAAATATTATTAGGATGGTATAAAATTACAAAATGGATTATTTGCGGCTACATTATTTTCCGGCTCACTAAAATCGCCGGAAAAAGTCTATATTTCCGGCTACTTTTATAGTTGCCACAAAAATTTTCCCAAAGTTAAAAAACTGGCTTTTTGCGACAATAATTGTGTCGTCGGAAATAAAAATAGCTGCAAATACTAATATTTCTTGTAGTGAAATAAAAATAAAAATAAATCAATAAATTGATATTTTAAAAAATATATTTAAAGATATACAAAAAAAAAATGTTGAATGGAAAGGGGGGAAAAAAAATACATTTGCACTTATTGATACAATGTGGGGGACCATTCTCAGCGCTCATATCACTTTCCTTGATCAATAGCATTGCATCATTTGCTTATGTTTTCCTCAGAGTGTTTTCAAAACTATGGCTAGTTGGGTGATCAACTTTACTTTAGGAGAGAAGGTAATGGGGGTAGCACAACATCCGGCCAAATTGGCCTTATTATTGGAAGGTTTACATTGTTGGTTCAATCATAAATGTTATGTACTGATTGATTATTCATGAATAAAATCAGTTCTTTAATTTCAATATATATATAATATTCTTATTTTCTCTATTTAGTTTTAAGTTTTAAATGACTAGCTAAAATCCAAAAAGTAGAGTACTATTCACCAAACTTTAACTAAATCTTTGCTTATATTGATTCTCAGGGATTACGTCTCTTGAAATAGCAGTTGGAAATCGATGGAGTGAGGGATGGTTGGCTGGAGTTTTGGACCTTTATTTTTGGTTAATATAGACCCATCATATAAGTGGGTCTCTTTGGGCTTTTAAATAGGGCCTCTTGGCTCAAAATCCAATTTGTCATCTCTTGATCTGGTCATGAACAACGAAGTGGAGATCGTTTTCACGACATTGAATTATCATATACTTTTCCCGACTGCATACCCTCCCAGCATAAAGAAGAATTTGTTGTAATGCAGTACTATATAATTATAATATTATTCATGCATTGAATCTTATAGTACGTATTTAAAGTCTACATTACTTTATGGTAATATTGATTGACGAGATCATATATAGGTGCAATGTGGGCTACGTATATATATAATAATGGTCAACAAAAGATATTGAATTTTATTAATGGGTGATCAGTTTTGAAATGGTCCCAAATAGAAATTAAATATATATAATATTAGGCCTGTGCAGAAAAGGCCATGACTTGGCCCGCCTGTGAGACCCGACCAAACCCGACTTAAAAAACGGGTTGAAGTAACGTGCGGGTCGAACCCGCTGAAACCGTTACACGTTTTAAAAGCCTCTTGATTCTTGAAGCTTCATTCACTTTCCTCAAAAGCTATTTTGCGATCTCCTTCTGCGCCAAATCCCAGTGCTTCTTCCTCGGCCTTGAAGAAATCCAATAGAAGAAAGAAGAACCTGTCCCCAATTGTTTTCATTTAAATTTTCACATGCCCCAACATTATTATTATTACATTAGAGCTGCTATTAGGCCTAGGAAATTGATTGACGCTAGGCTCTAGCATCCTGGTTTTTTCTAAGAGATGAATTTTGCACTGTTCCTCAAGAATGTCTTGTAGGAGATTGGAAGCTCCTGCAAGCTAAGCTACCTCTGTGAGTACCATTATGGCCTTTACCAACCTTATTTCCCTTAAAAAATTCATCAATTGCTACAGCATCACATGGATCTAATAAAATAAAGTTCTGGTATAAATCAATGGTGGCCAATTGGGTGGCTCAGTTCTTACCTAGTAGGAGACTCAGGTACCACATTGTCTTATCTCAAGAGATGTGCATGCCCACAATTTTTCTTTCCTACAGTTTCTCAGCAGCCAAACAACGAGTTGGTTCAATTTTTATGCTTCTTCTGTCTGCCACTCTCTCATAGGTTTAAAGGTTAGGGTTTATATGCTTGTTGGGTTCTATTGCAAGATGGTAGGCATGGGAATCGTTCACGATGACTCGATTAGATTTTAAGGCAAATATGGGTCCATTCTCAATAACAAAGAAAATCATGAGGAAGTTCCTCTGGGAGAGAGTGTCGTTGAAGGTAGATCAGCATACACGATTCCAAACTCGGGTTGGATCGGGGTCATATGGATTTGAGCCACCTAGATGCCGGTTCAGGTCGGGTCGGATCCAAACACAAACCGGATTGGTTGGGTTGCACCCCTATATAAAATGGTAAGAGCATGCTTATCAAATTAAAATTTAATCATATTTGACTTTTCGCAACTTAATTGGCTTATCCTAATCTTGAGAATAATTTGACACAAAATTATTATTTTAGTTCCATTACCTTTATTATCCTAACCTTGGGAATTCTACCATTAAAAGAAGTTAAGTTGAAGGTGATCTTAATCAGAAAAAGTGGTTGGTTTTGTCGAATATTACTAAACACATAAGTTGCAAATTCGTCAAACCATACTCATCAACTTCCACAAAAGAAAATAGGGATTTAAGCACGTTTTGAGTTGCATTAATTATATGCTTGGAAGAATACATGGTCACATGGAGGAGTAGTATATGTGGTTGATGAAAACATTAAACCATCACGCAACAAGGACAGGTGCAAGGGGATGGATAATCTAGGCAAAGAATATTAATTTAGATACAAGTCTTGGTCATGACTTGACTAAAGTACATGCATGTTTATTAATTCGTTATATTTCTCCCACGTGATGAAATAGCTAGCTCCAACTACAATTCCAAATGGAGCTTGACACAATCATTTTGTTTTCTTTTTTTTTTTAAAGAAAACTTTGGAGCTCATTACATTAAATCAATTCTGAAATACATGGAGGAGAGTCCTCTATAGTAACAATTACATCAGAAAAAATTAAGACATCTTTTACCAAAACATGTGTAATAACATTTCCATTTCTTCTTACATGAAAAATATCTCATTTAACAAATAATAAATATGTATAGATTGTTTAAAAGATTCTTGTTTTGGGATGTGTCACCCTCGGAAGATACAGCACCACTCATTCCAATGTTCGTAGCTGCGTGCATAGTTGCGGGAGTACCAAAGATTCACGATAGTCACGTGCTGACATGTGGACCATATATGAGTCAGGCCCTATGATTTTAAACGCATGGCTATTGGCTAGTTCGTGCCCTGATAGAGCACCACATGTCTGATAAGGTAATTTTTTTTTCTTTTCTAATTTGTTTGCATTTATTTTTTTAATATTTAATTTTTTAAAAAAAACACAACATTATTAAAAGTACTATCTTAATTATTAAATAAAAGAATTAAAAAATACTATAGGAGAAATGTTCGACCTATTGAGATTCCAAGCATTTCTCCACGTCTATATATCCCTTGTGAATATAACATACGGTATATGATTGACTAGGTGCCGCGTGGATGTTTTACAAACTCAAGAGATTTGGATTTTTTTTTTTTGAGAAAAAAAACATCATAGCATTCAACAAAGCGAAGTTACAACTGCAACTTAACAGACATAAACAGACTGTAAGCCAACTAACGCAAACTGCTCAGGAGCTTCCCCGCACACAAGGTAGCGGACATTGTCTAAACTTCTAAACCTACTCTATCGACAACAGTCGATAGAGAGGCGCTCTATTAAAATAGAGCTAAACGACCTTTCTTTCAAAAGAAGAAAGGTACACCCTCTCCATCCTACCAACGAGGAGGAGTACAACCACACTCTCTCCTTATAAAAAGGAAGAGTACAAACACCTACCATCCTCCAAAAGAGGAGTAGGACAAACACCCACCTCCTCCGAAGAGGAGTGGGACACTAGCCTAAAACAACAAAAAAACTAAACAAAACCAAACAAAGCAAAAACAGGAAAACAAAAGCCAGGATAAGGGCTGTAAAAACACGGGCCAGCCCAAGCCGAAAGCCCAACTAAAAAGCACGGGGTGGCCAACCCGTTAGGGTTCCAGATCAACCAACAGCCGCCGCCACCCAACAACAACACCCCACCGCAAATTCCCTACACCAGCACACGGGAACAGCCTCTACAGCCACTGAAGATTAGCTCCGGCCCTTGCCCTCATGCCGCCGACTCTTGCCCAACCTCGCCCCTGAAGAAGACTCGGATCGCAGATCCGGACCAAGAACTCATGCCGCCCAGAAACAGCACAAAACCACCACCCCAAAGGCACTACACGAGGGCCACCGCCGGCTTCGGTTTGGCTCTGCTTTCTTGCACGAGATTTGGATTAGAATCTAGATATATATATTAGATGAGTTATGATATATACACACAACACATTTTTACAATATATTTTACAATAATAGTATAAAATCATGAGGATATTTTTATAAAATAATAATATATTTATAAGGTATTTTACAAAAATACCCTTATTTAACACATTTTTATGAAATATTATGTTGTGAAAAATGTTTGGTAGAAATAATTTTCCATCTTAGATTTTCGAGATATTTCTTTCTTCCACATGTTCCATGTGGTTGAAGTAAAAGCTCACAGCTTGACTTTGGTTCCATCAGGCGTCATGTTTATGTCTGTTGATGTTCCTTAGGGGTGATTGGATGTTACATCAGAGTAAATGTCTTTTAACCCATGTGTTATTTTATCTTATTTAATTTTTTTAAATTTTTACATAAAAGATAATAAATAATTAAATATTTTTAAATATTAAAATAATAATAACATTAAAAAATAATATTCTAAAAATATTTTATTCAACTTTCAATTTTTATATCAACTCATCTCATTTCAACTCACTATCAATTTAGTAGAGAAAAAATATTCCCCAAATTCTCGTGCTATATAAGAACCAACCTACCTTCCCCACTCCCCCAAGCCAATTAAACTGGTCAACTACTTTGCCATAACAAGGTTCATCACATAGGTTATGCAATGGCAACAATGGATGCAGTTGACTTTTTGAGCACAAATTCAGCTCCCATAGTTATGGAGCTCACCAAAAAGCCACTTAGAACAAACCCTCAGAACTATATTTGTCCAGATCAAGAGCCAGTACTACTTGGTCTCTCTCATGACTGCGATGCTGCCTTGCCTACGGTTCCAACAATTGACATGGAGAAGTTGGTCATCAGGGAGACCACAGACATAGAATTAGACAAGTTGCATTCAGTTTGCAAAGCTTGGGGCATTTTTCAGGTTTTTTCCCAAATTTTTTTCAACAATTAACACGATTTTCCTTCACGAATCTTGATGTCTATTTAGTTTTATGTACATAAATAGAAAGGTAGTTTATGTTGCGGCCTTTATTTCCCTTCGATGAGTACTCATGATCGACCAATCCCTCTTGCATGAATTAGTCCAAAGACTGGGAAAAAATCTACTTTATAAAAGATTATTGCGAATAAAACTCTCGGGAGTTGAAAAAGGAAAAAATAGAACAAATTAAAGCCCTGGCCTCCAAGCACAGTGTCTATTTTTTTTTCTTTTTTCTTTTTTTTTTTTTAACTCTTCTCGACCAAAAAGTAAAAAAAGGCAAAACAATTGAAACAATATTATAAACCTCAAGAATTCGTTGTTGTTTGATTGTCTTTCAGTTGGTGAATCATGGAGTAAGTCTTTCACTAGTAAACAAGCTGAACAACGAGATTGAAGAATTCTTCAAGCTTCCCTTGGAAGAGAAAATGAAATACAAAGTAAGGCCAAGTGATGTTGAAGGCTGTGGAACAGTCCCCCGACCCAAAGCTCAAACTCTTGATTGGGGTGATAGGTTCTACATGACAATCAATCCTATTCACAAAAGAAAGCCATATTTATTCCCAGAGCTACCTTCATCCTTGAGGTTCTCTCTATAAGGGAATCCGCATAAATCACGTTCATACGTGATTTCCTCTCTGTTTGCACACTCTATTTCTTGGCTGTACTTTCCTTAAATAGCTGCTATCTTTTTATGGTTGTATATTCCGTAAATAGCCACCTCTTGTATTATATAAAGATATCTTGTAATGCAAATATCAATGTGAAGAGATTTTCAATTCAATTGCTTGTGTAATTCTTATATGGTATCAGAAGGTTCTTCTCCCACGAGAACAGAAACATCCTGCAATTCCATGTCGTCCAATGATAATTCTATGGTGCCCAATGGCTCCAACCCTGCATCTACATTACCTCTCGTTACTATCAACACCTCTAGCCAACTGCCACTACAAAAAAAGACAGAATTGCCGACGTTGGTTATGTGCCAGCAATTGTCCAAAAAAACGCCGCTAATTAAGTCACGGCGTTTTTCTACTGGCGTAATCGTCCGCCAGTACTGGAGGGTCGCTATTTCCATGTTCCAGCGTTTGCGCAAACGCCGGTATATGTAAATCTCATTAGCGGCGTTTTATACAATTTAGTGACATTTCTTGAAATGCCACCACAGTACCTACATTAACAGCGTTTCTTGAAACGCCGCCACTTTATCGTTGCCATCCCCTTGCATAAATTAGCAGCGTTACCATAAATGCCATTGTTACTACATTGCTGACGCATTATATAAATTGGTGACATTTATTTAAACGCCACTAATAGTACGTTGACAGCAACACATTGAATAAATTAACGGCGTTTATCTAATCGCCACCACTGATTAAAATAGCTGCATTATCATAAACGTCGTTGCTAGTAAGTTGCCAGCGCATCATATAAATTGGCAGCATTTTGTTTAAATACCACTAATAGTACATTAGCGACGGCACATTGAATAAATTAATGGCATTTATTTAAACACCGCCACTTATTAAAATAGCAGCGTTATCATAAACACCGCTGCTAGTACGTTGTCGGCGCATCATATAAATTGGCAGCATTTATTTAAATGCCTCCAATAGTATGTTGACGGCACATCAAATTAATTAACTGCATCTATCTAAACGCTACCATGAGTTTGTTTTTTCCGCATTGCATAAATTAACAACATAATGTAAACACCACCACTAGTTTGTTGCCAACACATTTTTTTAAATTAACGGCATTAATTTAAACGCTACTACGAATACATTGCTAGCACATTGCATTAATTAATGACATTTAAAACGTACTAATAATATGATATACCACAATAAAAAATATATATAATATATAAATTAATAATAAATATGATATAATGGGTAATTATTCATATAATAAAAAAAATTACAAATCAAATCTCTTTATGGATAATTCTTCTTCTTCACATTGTATTTGTCATTAGCTTTAAGATCATTTCTTTCATGGGTAGTTCTTCTTCACATTTATCCAATAGTTCTTTGAAATTGTTATGCAATCGTTGAGCCTGAAAAAGATCAAAAAAGTCATACTAGATTAATAAAGAGAGTAATATATGTTAAAGGAATAATAGATGAAGTGGCAAATGTGATTAGGATTGAAGCTGATATACATCATGTTAAAGGTTATAAAGAGTAATATATGTTATAGAAAATAAAGCGGATATTGTGTTGCAAAAAGAAAACAAAAAATCAGTACATGAACGTGCAAGTACGAACTCTTGTATTGCCTTTTTTACTTTTGCCACGATATCATGCCTCATACAATCCTATATCGCAAGATGAAACTTGGATACTAAAATCTCAGAGTGAGGCATGACAAGGCAAATAAAGCATAGCAGGTTATATGTATAAATGTATGCTATATTTTCTTAGATTGTAGTCCTGGTGCTTGTACCTCAAGAATGGGCAATTTTCAAGTCTCCTCTCTTGTGCTTATAAGCTCCTCATACCCCAAGATGCTATATTTTCTTAGAAATATGATGCCTTTATAGTTTATTTACCTCAAGAGTTTGGTTAGAGTTGTCGACGACGCCCCTAACTCGGATATGTCAATGCCATATTTTGAACTAATTGACACCATTTGTTTATCACTGAACTTGGCAATAGTTTCTGCATCAAATCCTGAAAATGCATTCCTGAATCAAGAAAAAAGTCTTTGTATTAGTTAATCTCACGAGAAAATATGACACAATAACTAATTCCATTGCTTGTTAGTCGAAAGAAAGAACCCAACCTGAAATCTTGGCATCTTTTCAAGATTGAGCTCCAATCTGAACCAACTTGAGCACCACTTAAGACCAACAATTCAAGCAACATTTTGCTTGACAGATAAGAGATATGAAATCAGTCATATTATGGGCGTGTGTGAATGCTAGAGAGAGGAAAGAGGGATAGAGAGGCTTACTTGCCATCATGGATAGGAACTCCCCATTCTTGATCATGGTAAGCGACATAGATGGGATCTGTTAATGAAAAAAGAAGATATTGATCATCACAACTCAAAGCATTTTCAAAGTAAAATAATAAGATTCATTGCACAAATATTTACATACCTGAATTGGGTGTGATAAAACTGCATCTCTTCTCTTTCTCAGTGCTTTTTGATGTGATAGCACTCGAAGAATCAAAGGGAAGCACTTTCTCAAACTTTTCAGACTTTGATCTTCCATAATGGGCAATTCTCATCTTTCTCTGTGCCTGAAGCAGAGCCATCTGTTCCCTCCTCCCCGCAGCAATGCTTCCTGGAGGCTCAGTTATCAAAGACAAATAGTAACTCAAAGGATGCCTCCACAAGAGGAGAAACCCCAACACAACTCACAGCAACTCTATCACCATAAATAATACCCTTGAAACTTTTTGACTTCTTCCTCTCTAAAGTAGGATTTTCGGTGGAAACATTTGGGATGACAATCTTCTCTGCACTCAAACTCAAGCTATTGGGGTCATTCCCTCACTTTACTGTAGGTGGTCTCGGGGATTTCAACTTAGGAGAGATTGGAGGTTTCAGCAAAGCCTTGGTTCTAGGATTGAATTACGCCAAAATTAAGAAAATTGCAGCCTATTTTTGAGGTAATTTGAGAGGGAGTTGAAAACTTGCTTTATTATATTAGCCGCTGATATGCACAGCGCGGGCACAAGAGGGGATTTTAAATTTGACTGAAATTTTGAGAGGGAGTTGAGAGCATGAGGTGCCAAGTTGAAATTTTCAACCTTCTTTTGGCTTTTGACAATTTTATCATTTTTATTATTAACATATTATTTATGCACATAAGATATTTTAGTAAAAAAATAATTTTAAACAATATAATTTAACACCTTTACTTCTAAGAATTTATACTTTTATTTGGTTTAAAAGATCATTTAATAATAATAATTAAATACAAAACATTACTTCGCTGGATTTTAAAAATAATAATAATATCTGATGAACAACGTTAAAAGATAACATGTCAATAGCATCTCCAATAGTTTCAATAATATAAATAAGGTCGTAATAATATACTATATTAATATTTTGTACTTTTATTTGATTTAAAATATAACTTAATCCTCATCCTCGTCCTCTTCGTTCTCTTCCTCTTCGTCATCTTCCGCTTCTTCATCTTTCTCGTGCTCTTCATCATCTAATTGATTTTTTCCTAAAGCCTGCATATAAATTCTAATGAGGATCGGATCAAAAAGTTCAAAACAAGTTCAATTGACATAAACTAAAAGTATGTGAGTGTTAACATGTGCATGCATGAAGGTGTTTACTAAGTTCTACAACTTGATTAATTAATTCTACATTTTATCAAACTCCACCTTGGATATACAATCTTCTTGCTTAGAACTTTGTATCGAATGCTGACTAGTTTGCCCAGCAGGGGTTGGCCCAAACTCCAAACCACACACACGTCCAGATTATTTTGGCGCCATAGCACTTTCTTCCTTGTCTCATAATTGAAGTAGGTGCCATCATTTTTTTATGGATCATGACAAATAATTGGGCTTGATTTGGCAAAGCCCCAATTGATTTTGCTGCATGTAACTTACGAGTTAGAGCATCCTCAATAGATTAACCAAAGCTAAAGGACACTTTTTATGAATATGAGATGAATTTAACTTTTAGTTATTCTATTTACATAAGTCTCCACATTAAAATAGCTATCTTTTCTTTACATAATAATACAATAATATAAGATAAATTTGATTTTGATTATTCATATTAAATTCTCACATTAGATTATTTTTTTATTCATTATATAATAATGAGTAATTAAAAATTAAAAAATATTTAATTTTTTGTTTTATAAATTTATTTTATTTTATCATATTTTACTATTTTACCTATTATATGTTAATTAGTAATCTTGTTCTAAACAAAAAAAAGAAGGTCTGGTATCGTACATTAACAGTTACTAAGAAAGTATAGACATTTACTTGAAAGTAGCTAATTTACTTGAAGTCGTGCACCCTAAATATCACCCTTTAAATATTACTTTCGTTCAATTTGAAAATAGACATGAAAGTAGAGAGAAATAAATGATAAAATATACATTTGGTGCAACTCTCATCTAACTATTTAAACATATATTTTTTTTTATAAACTATTACATCTCATCTTAGCTTAAAAATTTTAAAATTATTAAAAATAGAGAATTGTTATAGACGCAAAAAGATCACACAAAATAAACCCACAAATTGATGTGATTTCATGAAATCCATTAGATCTACTTTATAATAAATGTAATTTTACAATCTGACGTACTATATCAAGCTACATCAGTTTATAAATTTATTTATGACTAAAGTATTTTCATTAAAATGTCTGATATGAACTGTGTATCCAAACGGCGGCTAAATGCATTTTTTTTTCGTATTTCCCCACCCTTCCCGCGGCTCTTCTTTTCCCTCTTTCTTTCCCGCGTTCCCCTTCTCTTCCGCATGACTCCTTCCCTCTTCTCCTTCTCTCCTTTAGAAGCTTCTTCTCTCCAGTCCCAATTCCTTTAAACCCCACCAATCCATCGCAGCACCGTCGTAGCTTTCACTCCTTCACTTCATCTCCATCTCTCTCTCTCTCAAGGTCTGTTCAGTGCCAGTTTTCTCCTCTCTGCAATTCATTTTGGAACGAAACTTGGAGCTAGAGCATGAACCGGAACAGGTACGTCTCGTGTATCCAAGTCTGAATCTTTGATCTCTATTTCAAGGGTTTTCTGGTTCCTCTATTGTGAGTTTGATGCAGGCTCTTGGTTTTGTTGCTTGCAACCCCCTCATTTCTCCGTCTCTCTACTTTTGAGTAAGCACAAATGCCCTCCTATTTCAATCTTCAGTTGTTTTAAGGTAATAATTGCTCTCACTCAAAAAAGTTTGCTACCGGGATACAAGCAATTCACTTTCTAGATGCAACAAAATCACCAAATACAAATAACAATTTTGAAATTTTTCCTTAAAAGTTTCTCAACAAAATTATGTAAATGACTAAGAAAATAGGAGAATAGAATAAAAACATTTGTGGGTTACATCCTCTATTTATGGAGAATAAAATAACAGCTTGTAAAAAATCACAACTCTTTATTTATAACTTTTCAACTGGTAGTTATTAACTTAAATGACATAATATTTGTGAAAAATCGCTCATTTTTCTCTTGATTGATCACGAGTCTCATCTACGCGATTTAAATACCGAAGTTTTGTTTTTAAACACAGTGGATGACTTTTAAATGAAGCCCACTATTTTAAAGTTTTTGAAATATTTTAAATGTCTAAAATTATTTTAAAGATGGGTATTTTTGGTATTTTTGAACCAAGCCCATATTTTCAAGTTAATTTTTTTTTTTTTTTTATATTGTGAAGCCCGAAAATAATATAATTAGAAAATTATTTTTATTTAAATGATTTTATTTCTTTAAGAATATTATGTTATATTTATTATTTTATTTTATGTTAAAAATTCTATTTATTTAGATAGATTTAATTCTCCTAAAAAATATTTAGTGAACTCCATTGTTATATTTTATGATGAAATATATTATTTTGTGATTTTATAAAACAAAGTTTGATTTTTAATTTAATCCCATTGCATTTTATTTCATTTATCTATTATTTAATTTATTTATTTTTTAAGTGTTTAAATCTCTACCCATAGATCACGTTAGAAACCTTAGGATGAAAGGCCCAGATTAAAACCCTAGATGCCTTTCACTCTCCTCCCTTCCCTCTCTCTTCTCCCATGCCCAGCCGTTGCCCCCCTCTTCCCCGATTCCCTTTCCCCGACGCCTCCCTGCGCAGCCAGCCGCCCCACCGCAGCGCCGTCGTAGACCCACTCTCACGGCCTCACCGGCGACCCTCTGATCCCTTCCCCCTCCGCGGATCTCTCTTCCCGAAGCCCATTCCGTCTCTCCCTCTCCCCGTAGCCCCTTCCTCTCCCTCGGGCTCCCGTCGCTGCCGCAACTTAGCCCAAATCGTGGCGCCGAGCCGCCGTGAGCCTCCCCCAGGTTGAGCGCCACCTCCATCCAACGACCGCCAGCCCCCCGTGTCTCTCCCTCTCCTCCTCTGTTTTCTCAACCCACGGCCCTCGCCTTCCCGTGCCGCCGTGAACTGCCACGTCAAGGTGTGGGGATCTCAGCCAACACGACCCATGGCCACCCGGGGTCAGTCCCGTGCCCCAGCCAGCCGAGGCCTTTCCTCTCTCTCTTCCCTCCATCGGCCTCCAGCACACACTCCCTCCCTCTCTCTCTCCACCGTACATCGCCACACTACAAGGCCAACGATCTCTCTGCCTCGCCATACACGGCCATCCAGCACCACGATTCCCCATCACACAACCAGAGTCTTCCACCCCACACAACATCCTTGTTTCCTTCAAAAGCCCTGTGACCAGCCATCAACCACCGAGAACCACCACGGACAGCAAGAAAAAGCAAGTCATCCGCTGCCTATCCCAAACAAACCAGCCATTCATTGGATCCCCCTTTCCCCCTGAGTTCTTTACCTCCTGTTTCACAGCCCTAAGCTGACCACCGTGAAGAACTAGCAAGCAGCAGCAGCAATTCAGCCTCATAATTTTGTGTATAAGGTTGTGCTTGCCCATTAAGAATTCTATACGAGAATTTTTAGTTTTAAGATAAAATATTAAAATATTATATTTTAATATTATTATTATTTTAAAATTTGAAAAAGTTAAAAAAAATTAAATTATTTATTATATTTTGTATGGAGATTTGGGAAAGTTGTAATGATGAGATGAGAATTTTAATTTTAAGATGAAAATTTCAAATGGCCAAGCACATCCTAAATCTCTCTCTCTTTATCACAAGAATTGCTATGTTTGTGAAGCTGAAATGGAATATTGGGAAATGTGTTGTGTTGTGATCTATGAACGGAGGGTTTGTAATGTGGCGATGTAGTTGAATTGGGGCACTACTGTGTAGTTGTATTGTGATTGTAAATAGTGTGAAGTAACGGGATTAAGCGTGAAATATTGGGATGGTTGTGCTTTGTGAGTTTATGTCCAACTTTCTCTCGTGTATAGAGCTATCTTCGATGAAAATTCCTCTCATATTTGTATAGAGCTATGTTGATTTCTGTCCAAGTTTCTGTCCAGCGTATGGTTTTTGTCAATAGTTGCTTGAATTTGACCTTTCCAATCTCAAACAACTGCTCCAACCAAAATGACAGTAAATTTATATAGAATTTTAAGTGTTTAATTAGACTATTATGGTTATTAGCATTAAATGACTATTGAAAATATAATTTTTTAATTGATAATTTAATTAAAATATAATTATTAATTAACATATGATTGGTACAATAATAAAATAAATTAAATTAAAAATTAAATTAATATGATTTTATTATTATATAATGAATAAATAGATAATTTAACGTAAAGATTTGATTTGACGTGAATGAAATAGTTAAACTTAATTTTTTTATTATTATATAATCAATAAATAGATAATCTAATATATAGATTTGATGTAATCGAATAGTCAAAACTAAATTCTTCTCATATTAGCTAAAATTTGTGTTGGGCTTTGGCTTTAGCTATTCCAATGAGAATGTTCTAACATATATATATATTTAAAAAGACTAACAAATATTAACAAATAATTAATAAATTAGCGGTGATTTTATAAACATCGGCAAACCTTCATATTTATTGGTAGGGCATCCCAGAAATTTAACAAAAATTTTGGGGGTATTTTTGTATCATTTAAATAAGTTTTTTTTATTATTTGTATTATTTATTTTACTACCAATAAATTTATAATAGCCTTCACCGCTGACGCTATATATTATTACCGGCATAACAATATATACGTCGGCGCATTTATCAATTCCCGACGTTTCATTGATCAATTTTTGACATTTTGTAAACGCTACCAATGCTATATAATTATTATTGTCGTAATTATATAAATGCCGGAAAACGACTTATGTACCGGCATAAAATTAATCAATGGCCGACATTTGTTCAAACGATATAAACGTCGAAAAATTCAACACTTTACCAGCGTAAACTTTATCATTTTTTTATATTATTTTATTATTATATAATCAATAAATAGATAATCTAATATATAGATTTGATGTAATGGAATAGCCAAAACTAAATTCTTCTCATATTAGCTAAAATTTGTGTTTGGCTTTGGCTCTAACTATTCCAATGAGAATGTTCTAACATATATATATATATATTTAAAAAGACTAACAAATATTAACAAATAATTAATAAATTAGCGGTGATTTTATAAACATCGGCAAACCTTCTTATTTATCGGTAGGGCATCCCAGAAATTTAACTAAAATTTTGGGGGTATTTTTGTATTATTTAAATAAGTTTTTTTTATTATTTGTATTATTTATTTTACTACCAATAAATTTATCATAGCCTTCACCGCTAACGCTATATATTATTACCGGCATAACAATATTTGCGTCGGCGCATTTATCAATTACCGACGTTTCATTGATCAATTTTTGACATTTTGTAAACGCTGCTAATGCTATATAATTATTATTGTTGTAATTATATAAATGCCGAAAAACGACTTATGTACCGGCATAAAATTAATCAATGGCCGGCATTTGTTCAAACGATATAAACGCCGAAAAATTCAACACTTTACCAGTGTAAACTTTATCAATTATCGGCGTTTTGTGAAATGCCGCTGATGCTATATATTATCACTGGCGTAATATTATAAATGCCAAAAAACACGGTTAATATAACGACGTATAATCAATAGATTAGTGGCGTTTAAATAAACGCCACAAAAAACTTATATTATTACCGGCGTAACAATATAAATGCCGGGAAACTATTAATTTTCCGGCGCATAATTACTATATTGGTGGCATTATTATAAACGCCGCCAAAGCTATATATTATTACCGGCGTAACAATTTAAACGCCGGGAATCTCAATAATTTACTGGCGGAAATAGTAAGCGCCGGTAAATTTAAATATCTACCGGCGCATAAACAAACGCCGCGCATATAAACGCCGCCAATTGTGTCTTTTTTTGTAGTGAATCGCA
Source organism: Carya cathayensis (assembly GCA_011037825.1). Classification (NCBI taxonomy): domain Eukaryota; kingdom Viridiplantae; phylum Streptophyta; class Magnoliopsida; order Fagales; family Juglandaceae; genus Carya; species Carya cathayensis. The sequence continues at coordinate 1,166,910 of QGSO01000233.1, read as the reverse complement.
GCTTATAATTAATGCATGGACATGAACTTTTACATAAAAGCTTTGACACATGCAACTTCAACATTTCATAAACATTCCTTTCATCTTTTAAACTTTTAACATTTGCTCATATCATTGAGCTCGGGTTCTAGCTTGGGTTCTTGTACTTGGCATAACATGTCATATCATAGCATTTCATGGCATAACATAACATATCATAACATTTCATGGCATAGCATATCATATCATATCATAGAGCTCAAATGCCTTGTTCATTTCATGATTCACAAGAATGGATACCTCACAGCTCCTCTAAGCACCGTGTGTTTCCCGCTAGTTACTGCATCATCCATCAATCCCTTTGATCGAGTTAACTACGTCTTATTATAACATTATCTTATAAGGCAGTTCACTTGCTTCACCTTCATCGTAACACTCACCCACTAGTTTTAAGTGAAACCTCGCTCCGGTATCCTTTCATAGGAACCTTTTGAGGCCCATCGACTATACTTTGTTGACCCAGGGGTCTCCACTCGACTTTAAACACTTCAGAATGGATAGAGAATTCCACTAGGGCATTTCCCCATGGTAGCAAAATAACATAATCCTCTAGGGATTGGGTATGAGTTGGGTTGGAGCCATGTCCAAGTCTAAGATGACATGAACGGGGTGAAAAAAAGTGAGTTTCAGCCCCATTTGAAACATACCAACATATAGTCTAACGTACTCAGCAACCTTATCTGAGTTGACAATCCCATGGTGGGATTCACGGAGAATGCCACACAAGTCTTGCACGGAGTCCAACTCCTTCTGAATAGTGTAAGTAGTCCAATGACAACCTTCCATGGTCATCAGCTATAAGGACCTATCACCATAAGCCTCATCCGTAGACCTACATGGTCTAGAAGATTGAGGAGTGAAGCAAGAGGTGTTCTTGAGAGCCATTTGGAGCAGAGAAGTAAGGAGATTGAAAAAGAAGAGAAAATGATCTTAGTGGACACAGAGACTGTAAGGGTAAAGAAAGCAAGGAAATTGACTAGATGTAGAAAGTTTTGAGGGGGCAACAAAGGAGAATAGAAGAAGTTAAAGAGAGAAGACCAATGACGGTTACCATGCTAGGCATTGTGGGCAAAGAAAGCAAGTTGAACAAATCTTGTGTTTCACTTTGCAGGAAGGGATGTGTGTAAGATGAATCGACAGATTTCGTGCTACACGACACAATCAATTAGGGGAATACAGGTGAATTGCTAGACATGAGGAATGAACAAATAGCATTTCATACTAGAGAAGGACATATGTCTAAAAAGAAGAGATCAAACTCAATATGGATGATAGGGAGAGGAAAAAGAAAATTCCCCCCAACACATGCATTGTAAGATTTATAAGGTAAATGTTAGGTCTAGTTATATTTAATAAGGGAGGAAGTACTTGTAGGTGACTAAAGACAATGTTCATGCGAGGCCCATGTGATAAAAGGACATAATTTTTTATTCGCATCGTATAAGAACAGAGATTAAGGCTAACAACCATATCTCTGTAATATAGGGATTGGTTCAGAAAGATATGCCCTAGAGGGGCATCTTAAATTTGGAAACTTAACAAACCACATTACATTGAGATACTTATCTTTGAAGATAAATCTAAGCTAGATATCCATATTGGATAGGCGCCATCAATGATGCTAGAAAATGTAACATAGTAAAACTGGGCATTGAGTGTCATATCCACGGAGAAGTTTAGCCACATCAGGTCAGTACAACCCTATAAATATCACCTTAGGTATGTACTCTTTTAGAGAGATTCTTGAGTGATCATGGTATCATAACCAATTTCTGATTTAAGGATTCTAGGCATTTCTCACTAGGTATTCTTGAGTGATCATGGTATTATAACCAAGTGATCATGGTATCATAACCAATTTCAGAGAGATTCTTGATTTTTCGTCTTGCTTGCTTTGAAGTTTTAATATAGGAAAGCACCGTAAGTTTCACCCATTTACCTTCTACATCGCAAACTTGGTAACATATATGACAAAAGATTGGAAGAAATTTCTGAACTAAAAATTTCCCCAAGTACTCTGAGTGGTAAAATCCCAAATCCAACAACCCTAACCCTAGCACCTCATAAAACCAAGCCATCAAATTAGATAAAACCAAGACAGATGCAAAAATGGTGATGGGCACCATGGTGGACCGAGTTTTAAAAATCCCTTGCAATTTCTAGATGGGCTAATAATAAGGTCAAGAGTTAAAAAGATCAATGTAGCAATGCAAGGATTGGTGCAATCCACTTAGGTCAAGTTTGCAAATTTATCGAGGAATACCCCAACATTCAAGATGGCATACAAAGAAGAAAAACCAGCTTCAATCCATGCAAGCTACAGAGGGGGGTGGCATAGCATAGGGTTTAGTGTAGACTCTTTATTTCAGTAAGTATAGGCGTGTGGACCTATTTTATGTTTCATGGTTGTAGGCGTTTGTGCCTATTTAATTCATTAAGTGAACTTCTTTTATTAGCTATAGGCGTATAGTTTAGGATGTTTTGGGCTTGAGGATGTTCAGCCCATATCTTTTAATTAATGAAGGCCTTAGTCAGTCCTAGGGTTTCATGGAGGGATTAAAAATAATCTTGTAGCCACATTTTAGACAAGTTTTAACTTAAATAAAGCTTCTTCATAGAAAACTTTCAGTTTTCTCTAATTGTTCTTGATTGAAGTAAGAACTTATCAAAAGCAAACCATTTGTGGCGTTCTCACCAAATTTAGGTTCTTGAAACAAGATTTCAACGGAGCTAGATCATCTTGACTTGATTCTTGGCTTTCTTGGGTAAGTTCCAATTTGATTATGTGTTTAAGGGATTTCAATCCCATAGGTTGACATCAAATAGACTACAACCATGACCCCCCGTCCATCGATCCTTACCTTCAATCAATGTTAGCTGAAGAGAAAAAGAGACAAAGGAGAGAGAAACACACACAAACAAATAGAGAGAAGGGGAGAGACGAAGGAGAGAGAGACTCACCAGCTAGGCGACGTGGTGATGGGCACAGTAGCAGGCGCATGACGATGGGATGATCGACGAGTAACTTAGAGAAGAGAAAACGATTATCAAGTTGGGGGGAGAGAGAGAGAGAGAGCGCATTGAGGTTGGGGGTGAAACTGAGAAAAATCAAGGGGGAAAAGGTTTTAGCTTTTAAAATTTTAAATGGTGATTGTTGCGGCAATTTGATATCACCGTAAAAAGACTATAGCCACACTGTGATTTTCATTTGTTGTCTTTTGCAGTGATTTAATGTCGCTGTGAGATACTAAAAAGCTGGTAAACGGAATTCAAATTTTTGCTGCAACACCAAAATGCCGCAAAAGTACTATATTTTTGTGACAAAATACACTACAAGAGAAGTGGACTTTTGTGGCTAAAATTTGCTTTTAAAATTTTAAATGGTGATTGTTGCGGCAATTTGATATCACCGTAAAAAGACTATAGCCACACTGTGATTTTCATTTGTTGTCTTTTGCAGTGATTTAATGTCGCTGTGAGATACTAAAAAGCTGGTAAACGGAATTCAAATTTTTGCTGCAACACCAAAATGCCGCAAAAGTACTACATTTTTGCCACAAAATAGACCAAAGTGTTCACTACATTTTTGCCACAAAATAGATCAAAGTGTTCACGTAATTGAATCTCACCCTTAGCAACGGAAAATCGTGACGAGTCTAAGTTGGCTGCAAAAGATGAATTTTAGTGTCGATTTTGCTAGAGATGTAAACAATTTGATCGCAAAAACTCTATATTCTTGTAGTGGATCTGAATTATCCTTTAAAGTTGCAGGTTGTTAGGGCTCACAGTAGAATACTGAAAATTATACCATATTATTAAGTACTAAAATCTTATTACAACTAAAAGACAAAATGAATGAGTCCTAACTAACTTTTCAAAACATTTTTTATTTATAAGTAGTCCTGATACATCCCCTGATTGCATGAAAATTTTAGATTTTTTTGAAGTCTTATTTGCAACTATAGGGTGTGACACGTAAGTTTATCCTATAATATTTATTATTAGTTTAATATTATTGTCAAACAAAAAAATAATAATTAAGATACTACAAATTCCACCTTCATCTGTCCTCATTTTATAATATAAAATGTGATATTTTTATCACACTTTGATAATCTTTTATTTTAAAAAAATTATAAGTTAATCAACAATAACAACTAATCTTAATGAGATAAATGCTGTCAAAAGCTTAATCATGATCTGATAGAATATAATCCGGTTCTCTAAATGAAAAGCCCGATTCAAGACCTCCCACCTCTTATATAAAATAAATAAATAAATATCGAGATAAATGCCGTATTTGTATAATTTCGTAAGTCCGATGATCCACGTCCTTGACAGTACCTCATGCCTCGTCTCCACCACATAATACTGATAATAATAGTCATGCCATCACAGCGATAAGGCTCTCTTGCCCATCTTCTTCCCTTACGCACTCCTTAGCTCAGACAGAAAACACAAGGAAGAAATTTTATATTTCCCGATAAAGTGAAGAGTATGATTCTGTCCAGACAAATCAAGAATTTCTACCAGTCACCATTTCTACCCAACCCTTCAAAGCTCCAAAAGCGAACAAAGCCAGAGGCAGTTTTGGCACCAAGAAAGGCAGCAGTGGACAGAAGGAAGGTTGCCATAAGAGGATGCAATGAACCGGAAGGAGAAAAGAAGACGGAGAGGCGAACTTTCTTGACCCTTGAGGAAGCCGGGTTGGTAGAAATGTCCGGCCTGGATACTCACGAGCGCTTTCTTTGCCGTTTAACGGTACGGGTACCTATCTTTACGCGCATGTCCAAGGAATCAGAAATTATAGAATAGCGTTGATCCTTTAGATTTAAAATGTTTGTTGATGTTTATGCATGCATGATATATGCAGATATCGTCACTGAACCTACTAAGAGTTATTTCGGAGCAAGAGGGATGTCCCATCGAGGAATTGAACGCCGGAAGAATCTGCGATTGGTTTTTGAAGGATAAGCTGAAAAGAGAGCAGAATATAGGGTCTGCAGTCCTTCAATGGGATGATTCTGGGTTTCAGATTTGAGCCTTCAACTTGTTCTCTGAGTTAAAACACGATATTTGATCTTTTATGGAGTAGTTGAGTAGCAGTTATTATTGATTTAGTTGTGCGATATTGCTTCACAAACAATGAATAGTTTCTGCGTAAAAGATCTGTACGGAAATTGTTATCTTTATTTATTTATTTATTTTAATGACACAATCAGGGCTCAATCAATGTTGAAAACATGGCGGTTTTTAGAGTCTTCTCTCTTTTTTCTCTAGGGAAATAGAGGTGAAGTTTTTAGTGCACCCACCATTTGTGTAACGGAAAGCGTCAAAAAGGCAGGGGTGAGTGCCGGTTACGAATATTCAGCAAGAATAGATGGTTGAAGGTAGCCAAACACAATGGATGGGATGGTGTGAACAGTGAATGAATTGGAGGTTCAATGGGATGGTGTGAAAATAACAGGAAGCATGCTAAGAATCTGGATGGACGAAAATTGATAAGGAAAAATCAACGTACCTGCAGAAGACATTGTTGAAGAAATAATAGAAAGACCAAGCAGTCTTCCTCTCCTTACTCCTCCAAAATGTTAGCTTTCAATGGAGCAAACTAAAATGTACGGAGAGGAGAGAGGCCTTAGCCATTTATATGGAAACCTTTTGGAATCCTCCCATTAAAGACTCAAATCCCAAAGGGTTTAAGAAATTTCCAGAATAAAAACCCTTAAGCTTCCAGGCCTATACGTAATTTACCAAATTCAAATAGGATATAATCCTATATTACTAAGGTGCAATAAACCCAAATGATCACTTAACTTAATGGGCTTAACCAAAGTACCATTGTGAGCAATATATATATCTAACCCCTTTTTATAAAACATGCAATCAAATGTAGCCCATATTTGTAATTATTCTAACATTCTCCCACTTGGGCAAACATTGATTGCCAAAAAAAAAATGTTTTGAAAATGACTCTGGGTTAGACTACATAGGTGGCCACACAAATATATAGCTCAAATGATAGCACCTTAGAAAACATGATCCATCAACAAGAATATCAACATCGAACATGGAAGTTGTTACACTACTTAAATGATGTAAGACCACTCCGCAGCTACAAATGCTAATATCCTCATCGACATGGATCCTCATCCTCCAACCAATGTGTCAGTATGTAGGATGAACTTAATACCAATGTGATCAAAAGCTGTGCTAATTCATATCAGTCCTCATAATGCTTTAAAAGAAGCCACATGTCTCCAGAAGAGACTCATCTTATATCTTTATCCATAGTATCTCGAGATTTTTAAAAAATATCATAATAAAAGACATAAGCCAGATGCATGCTCAAAACATAGTTTATGGATAGGGGAAATAAATATTATTATTAAAAGAAGATGTACCCAAATAACATATGAGTTGCCTACGTACCCCGTAAAGGGATCAAGCAAAACGTAGTTCTTTTTACATAAGTAACTCCCACTAACCAAAAACATCAAAAGTTTCCACAATACCCATATTTGCAACATGTGTTTTAAAAACTTTAGGAGCGAGTCCCTTAGTCAAAGGATCTGCAATCATCTCCTCTGTATTTACATGCTCTATCTTTGTCTGTCATTCTTTCACTTTGTCTCTAACCACCAAATACTTGATGTCATTGTGCTTTGACCCACTAGAACTCTTATTATTCTTTGAAAAGAACACCGTTGCACTATTATCACAATAAATAGTAATTGGCCTTGAGATGTAATCAACAACTTTCAATCCAGAAATAAAATTTCTTAACCAAATAGCTTGGATAGTAGCTCCATAACACGCCATAAATTCAGCTTGCATAGTAGAAGATGCCACCAGAGTTTGCTTAACACTTTTCCAAGAAATAGCACCCCCAGCCAACATAAAAACATAACCTAAAGTTGATTTCAAATCATCTTGACATCCAGCAAAATCAGAATCTAAGTAGCCTACCACCTCAAGGTGATTTGAATGTTGAAAAGTGAGCATGTATCCTTTAGTCTTTTTCAAGTATCTCATAACTTTCTTAGCTGTTTTCTAATGCTCTTGTCTTGGATTCAACTGAAACCTACTAAGGACACTAACTGCATAGGCAATATTTGGTCTAGTGCAAACTTGAGCATACATCAAACTCCCTACAGTACTAGCATATGAAATATTCTTCACAGATTCTCTTTCGAGCTCATTTCTAGGGCATTGAGTTTTGTTAAATTTATCTCCTTTTATAATGGGTACATCACCGGGTAAAAATTCTGCATTTCAAACCTTTGTAGTACACGTTGTATATAAGCTTTCTGAGAAAGTCCAACAAACCACAAGTTCTGTCACGACAGATTTCAATGCCAAGCACAAAAGAAGCTTCCCCAAGATTTTTCATCTCAAAATTAGCAGACAACATTTTCTTCATTTCATGAAGTAATCCTAAGTCATTGCTAGCAAGTAAAATGTCATCAACATATAGAATAAGAAAAGTAAAGTTTCTCCCACTGGTCTTACGATATATGCATTGGCCGGTCAACTGTATTTTCAAAAAAATCGAAAGAAGTTACAACTTCATCAAACTTCAAATACCACTGTCGAGATGCTTGCTTCAATCCATATAAGGATTTATTTAACTTACACACCCAGTTTTCTTTTTCCTTCACAATAAAACCTTCAGGTTGTCTCATATAAACTTCTTCATAAAGATCTCCATTCAAAAATGTTGTTTTTACATCCATCTGATGAAGCTCCAAATCATAGTATGCCACAAGTGCCATGATAATTCTAAAAGAATCCTTTGATGAAACTGGTGAAAAATTTTCATTATAGTTTATGCCCTCTCGCTGTGTAAACCCTTTTGCAACTAATCTCGCACTCTTTCGTTCAACATTCCCTTTTGAGTCTAATTTAGTCTTGAAAATCCACTTGTTGTCAATAGCCTTGGCATTTTGAGGAAGTTCAACAAGTTCCTAGACTTTATTCTTTTTCATAGAATTCATTTCATCTTCCATAGCACTTAACCATTTATCTGACTCTGGACATGTCAAGGCTTGCTTAAAAGTAACATGATCAACTATATGCCCAATATTAAAATTACTCTCTAATAAATAGACAATGTAATCATTTGGCAATGCAGATCTTCTTTCCCTTTGTGATCTTCTGACTTGTGGCTCAGAAATTGGCTCAATCATTGTTGAAATTTCTTCTTGTTGCCCAATTTCTTCATTAACAATTTCAATTGGTTGAGAGACAATTCCTTCTTATATAACAGGAACTGGAACAACAACCGGATTAGATTCAACAAAAAGTTTCTTCAATACAGAACTCCCACTGTCACCAACATCATTCTCCAGAAATTTAGTTGTAATAGACTCAACAATTCTAGTGCCAAGATTAGGACAATAGAACTTATATCCTTTTGATCTATCTAGGTATCTAATAAAATAACCAGGAGTAGATTTTGGGTCTAATTTCTTTCCAAGAGGATTATAAATCCTAACCTCAGCTAGACATCCCCAAACTCTGAAATGAGCCAGACTTGGCTTACGACCTATCCACAATTCAAAAGGAGTTTTTGAAATAGCTTTACTGGGAACCCTATTTAAAATGTACATAGCAGTTTTTAAAGCTTCACCCTATAGATATTTTGGAAATTTTTTCTGCTCATTATACTTCTAACCATATCCTTAAGAGTCTGATTTCGTCTTCCAAAAACACCATTTTGCTCGGGCGTCCCAGGCATTGTGTATTGAGGCACTATTCCACATCTTTGTAAAAATGTTGCAAAATCGCCCATGTTTTGACTTGATTCATCATATTTTCCATAATTCTCACCACCACGATCAGATCTTACTACTTTAATACTTTTCCCACATTGTTTCTCTACTTCCATTTTGAATATCTTAAATTTCTTAATAGCAAGAGATGTATCATTAATTAGATAAACATATCCATAGCGTGAGAAATCATCAATAAAAGTTATGAAATACTTATTTTCACATATGGTAGAAGATAAAGGTCCACTAATGTCGGNTGTATCCTTTAGTCTTTTTCAAGTATCTCATAACTTTCTTAGCTGCTTTCCAATGCTCTTGTCCTGGATTCAACTGAAACCTACTAAGAACACTAACTGCATAGGCAATATTTGGTCTAGTGCAAACTTGAGCATACATCAAACTCCCCACAGCACTAGCATATGGAATATTTTTCACAGATTCCCTTTCGAGCTCATTTCTAGGGCATTGAGTTTTGTTAAATTTATCTCCTTTTATATGGGTACATCACTGGGTGAACAATTTTGCATTTCAAACCTTTGTAGTACACGCCGTATATAAGCTTTTTGAGAAAGTCCCAACAAATCACAAGTTCTATCATGACAGATTTCAATGCCAAGCACAAAAGAAGCTTCCCCAAGATCTTTCATCTCAAAATTAACAGACAACATTTTCTTCATTTCATGAAGTAATCCTAAATCACTGCTAGCAAGTAAAATGTCATCAACATACAGAATAAGAAAAGTAAAGTTTCTCCCACTGGTCTTACGATATATGCATTGGCCGGTCAACTGTATTTTCAACAAAATCGAGAGAAGTTACAACCTCATCAAACTTCAAATACCACTGTCGAGATGCTTGCTTCAATCCATATAAGGATTTATTTAACTTACACACCCAGTTTTCTTTTTCCTTCACAATAAAACCTTCAGGTTGTCTCATATAAACTTCTTCATAAAGATCTCCATTCAAAAATGTTGTTTTTACATCCATCTGATGAAGCTCCAAATCATAGTATGCCACAAGTGCCATGATAATTCTAAAAGAATCCTTTGATGAAACTGGTGAAAAATTTTCATTATAGTTTATGCCCTCTCGCTGTGTAAACCCTTTTGCAACTAATCTCGCACTCTTTCGTTCAACATTCCCTTTTGAGTCTAATTTAGTCTTGAAAATCCACTTGTTGTCAATAGCCTTGGCATTTTGAGGAAGTTCAACAAGTTCCTAGACTTTATTCTTTTTCATAGAATTCATTTCATCTTCCATAGCACTTAACCATTTATCTGACTCTGGACATGTCAAGGCTTGCTTAAAAGTAATAGGATCAACTATATGCCCAATATTAAAATTACTCTCTAATAAATAGACAATGTAATCATTTGGCAATGCAGATCTTCTTTCCCTTTGTGATCTTCTGACTTGTGGCTCAGAAATTGGCTCAATCATTGTTGGAATTTCTTTTTGTTGCCCAATTTCTTCACTAACAATTTCAATTGGTTGAGAGACAATTCTTTCTTGTATGACAGGAACTGGAACAACAACTGGATTAGATTCAACAAAAGGTTTCTTCAATGCAGAACTCTCACTATCACCAACATCATTCTCCAGAAATTTAGCTGTAATGGACTCAACAATTTTGGTGCCACGATTAGGACAATAGAACTTATATCCTTTTGATCTATCTAGGTATCCAATAAAATAACCAGGAGTAGATTTTGGGTCTAATTTCTTTTCAAGAGGATTATAAATCCTAACCTCAGCTAGACATACCCAAACTCTGAAATGAGCCAGACTTGGCTTACGACCTGTCCACAATTCAAAAGGAGTTTTTGAAACAGCTTTACTGGGAACCTTGTTTAAAATGTACATAGTAGTTTTTAAAGCTTCACCCTATAGATATTTTGCAAATTTTTTCTGCTCATTATACTTCTAACCATATCCTTAAGAGTCTGATTTCGTCTTCCAGAAACACCATTTTGCTCAGGCGTCCCAGGCATTGTGTATTCCACATCTTTGTAAAAATTTTGCAAAATCGCCCATGTTTTGACTTGATTCATCATATTTTCCATAATTCTCACCACCACGATCAGATCTTACTACTTTAATACTTTTCCCACATTGTTTCTCTACTTCCATTTTGAATATCTTAAATTTCTCAAGAGCAAGAGATTTATCATTAATTAGATAAACATATCCATAGCGTGAGAAATCATCAATAAAAGTTATGAAATACTTATTTCCACATATGGTAGAAGATAAAGGTCCACTAATGTCGGTATGTATTAAGTCCAAAATGTCGTCGCTCCTAGTAGAACCCTTTCTGGTGGATTTAGTCAACTTTCCTCTTATACAGTCCACACAGGTGTTAAAATCTGAAAAATCTAGGGAGGGAAGTATCTCAACTTTTATTAATCTCTCCATTTTTTCCTTTGAAATGTGCCCTAATCTCTTGTGCCACAACATAGAAGATGATTCACGGATTGAAGACCTTTTCTTCGCTATATTAGTAACACAAGAGACTTCACCAAAAGGCTTACATACATAATTTACCACATTTAAATAGGATATAATCCTATATTACTAAGGTGCAATAAACCCCAAATGATCACTTAACTTAATGGGTTTAACCAAAGTACCATTGTGAGCAATATATATATATCTAACCCATTTTTAAAAAACATGCAATCAAATGTAGCCCATATCTGTAATTATTCTAACAGTTTTTAGTGCGCCCACCATGTGTGTAACGAAAAGTGTCAAAAGGCAGGCGTGATTGCCAGTTATGAATATTCAACAAGAATAGATGGATGAAGGTAGCCAAACACAATGGATGGGATGGTGTGAATAGTGAATGAATTGGAGGTTCAATGGGAGAAATTCCAGCTATCGGAAGAGGAAAACCTGAATATTGAGATGGAGGAAGGGGTATCAGAAGAAATCTAACTTAAGGGGATAGAAGCCTAGTAGGTAAAGTATGTATGGAAAGAAGTATCAGAGCTTGTGGGGTTGACAATGGCAAAAGTTTGGAAGATTAGTAGAGCAGCTAAGTTTCTGGAAGTTGGGTCGAATGTATACGTAATAACTTTCGAAAATGAAGATGATAAGCAGAAAATATGCGAAGGGAGACCATGGTTGTTCGATAATCATTTACTGATAATGAAACAGTTTGATGGATTCTCTCCACCCTAGAGAATGATTTTCGAGCAGGAAAAATTTTGGGTACAGATGTTTAATCTACCCTTAGCCTATATGACCAAAGAAAGGGGAGAACAGATTTGCCGTATAGTAGGGAGGGTGGAGGATGTATGTAATGCCCGTACCTGGATGGGTTAGAGAATTACTACAGGTTACCTATATTAACGTCTTCCAATACAAATAAAATCTCTGAAGAATCCAAAACAAAACATAAATTGGTCATTTTCAACTTAATACATAAATTCCTCCACAAGGTCATCAAAACAATAATCAAATAACATAAATCCATATTTCCACAAGCTTCCAATAACCTTAAAAAATAAACTGATAATTCAATAGGTCTTAATAAATCCAAATAACATTAAGAAATCCAAGTACTTAAACTAAACCCTTCTATTAGCAAAAGTACCCTTAGGTACTTGGCTCCTTATCCACAGCTAGCCTTATTCAATTTTATATTCCTGATCCCTAGCTGAATCATCAACATTATCTAAAAAATATTGTAAAGATAAGGGGTGAGTTATCAACAACTCCGTAAGCAAAGCACATATACTAGTGTGTAAATATGAGCCTTTTCAAAGAGTTCGGTATGCAGAAACAAAACATTTCATTTTTAGAATACATATCCCAAAATCATGTTATCAAAACAACATAGCAACTTTTCAAACTGTCCATATTCAAAATATCAACTGTTCATATTCAAAGACCCTTTGGCATAACATGACTTAACATCTTCATCTTATCATATCATTTCATGTCATATCATATCATATCATATCATATACCATGTTTAACCCCCATGGTAGGGTTGTGCTATTTCCGGTGGCTAAACTAGACAGTATCAGAATGTGAAACTTTCTCTTATTCATTCTCCGAGTCCCAAGTGTGCACACAGGAAAGAACATGCAGAGAAACCACTTTGTTTCCAAAGTGAGTACACTTATATAAAAGATGTTGGTACCAACCATATATCAGAACCAGAATTAGAATCAGAATAGAATCAGAAAGTCATGCCAAAGGTGTTTTAGATGCATATTATATCAAATAAAGTGTTGAACGTATTCATATCATTTTCACATATTTAAAACAAATTCATAATGTCTTCATATAACATGTACCAAAATTTCTCTATCATAAAGATTTTCATGAGCAATGTAGAACAAATAACTAAGGTTGTTTTTCTATTTTCTTTTCAAAACATTTCATGCACATTTTCATAAACCAACCTTAGTTGATTTTCGTTTTATGAAAAGTCTAGTATAAGAACCATGCTTACCTAGATTCTTTAATTTCTTTGAATTTTTTCATAGCAGTGCCAAGGGAATATCAATCATCACCTAGAAAAAGTCACGCGTAACTTTCGTAAATTTTTAATTGATCACGTGCTTTCTAATTAACACCCAAGTTATACAAAATCTATACTTCCCTAATGTTTAAAGCTCATTGAAAGCCTAAAATGTCGTCACTCCCCAAAATACTTTGATTGTCACATAATTTCTCCAAATAATCATGTGATTAAACTCTAAAATATGTCCAATTTCCAACCATCTAATTTCTCTTAGTTTTTATCACAATAATATCATCATATAATTAATAAACACTGGATCACTTACTAGGGGTAGATATTTAAATTTAAATTTCTAAGGGAGTGTTTTAACTAGTGAAGTGGTGGAGAGGGGCTTACGGTAGAGTAACCATACAACGTGGTCATGGCTTTGCCAATCAACATTCATCATGGATGAGCGATGGTGGCTTGTCCAAGGAGGTAAAACATAAAAAATGGGAGAGAGAGAGAGAGAGAGAGAGAGAGAGAGAGAGAGAGTGTGTGTGTGTGTGTGTGTGTGTGTGTGTGTGTGTGTTGTGCGTAGGGAGAGAGAGTCTCATCGAGGGAGCTCACGTCATGATGACACAAAGGAGCAACGACAGTAGCTAGGCGACGTGGGGGAGCATTTCTTTTCGACAAGTAATAACAGCCTGAGTCAATGGTGGCAATGGTTTAACTGTGCAATGCTCATGGTGTGATGCCCCTAACTCTCACGTACGAAAACACGAGAATTGAGGCTTTGGGATAATGACAACACCGATCACACATCTCATCGATAAGTTTCAAGTGTGTGTACAAGTAAAATGTGTACAACAAAAATGCAGTGGAATAATTAAAGTCAGTCGACTAAGTACCAGAATTTATTTAAATACAAGTTTGCTTAAAAACAAGCGTACCAAAAAAATATTTTAGTTATCCAGAAAAACATAACTAAACCAAAACGCTATATCCAAAAGCTGGAAAACAATTCCCAATGCATGAGCAAGTGATACCCAATCGCTCCTCCAACGGAGCCACATCCTCAGGCTCAACCTCCTCATCACCTGCGTCAAAATTTAAGGTACCAAGAAACGGTACCGCAGATAACTAATAATCCAAACAGTCTACAAGGTAAAAATACATTTATGCAACAAAAACATGCATGAACATGATGCCATATGCATGAGACCCAAAAATCATCATTTTCCAAAATGAACAATTTTCCCTGCACGGTAAAATTTCATTTTAGCCCAAAACATTTCCATTAAGACATCTACCATTTTTTCAGAAAATTGCCCAACATAAAAACTATCATTTTTCCATAAAATTGCCCATTAACAAAACTATCAAAGTACCAGTAGGCGGGAATCATAGGCGAGACTCTACTACCGTCCCTGCTTACCACCATTCCTACAACTCTGTCTATAGGCGGGAATTGTAGGTGAAACTCTACCACCATCCTTGCTTATCACCATCCCTACCACGTGCACTGTAGGCGGGAATCACATGCGAGACTCTACCATCATCCCTGCTTACTACCATCCCTACAGTACCTCTGACTCAAACTATTCAATCCATTCATTTCAAACATACCCAAAATCATTTATCACATGTAAATCCAGTTTTCAACTATACACATGATCATGCATGCAATTACGCGAAAACCTAGTTTTCATTTTACAAACATGAACATGCGCGCACTATGCAATGTATGACACAAAACAAATATCCAACAATGAACAAATCACAACACCAACCATTCACACAAACAACTTCGTTTTCCATTCCAACTGACCTCCGACTCCTCGGACTCAGTCCGGCACAACCAACCAATTTCACAAAATAATTGTTAATGCAAAATATATTTAAATCTCAAAGGTTATTTGGAAAAAACTTACAGCCTATAATATAATTTTCGAAGGATCAATAAGCTGCAAAAGGTGGCGGCATAGCAACGTCACAGTGCAAAATGTACTATGGCCATGGGTCTCAAAAACCCAACAACTTTTGAACAGGGACAAACTAAAACTAGGGAAGGCTAGGGAAGGACTTAGAAGTGTTGGTGAAGCTAATGGTACTGGTGGTTGGCCGTTGGTGGTGGCGTAGGTGTCGGTTGGAGGCCAAAAGAGGCAAATCGAAGATAGAGATAGTGAGGCTTCAAAGGTGGCGGATCGGGGTTGAGGAATGATGGGTTAGGTAGCTGGGAGGTCAGTGGTGAAATGGTGAAAATATGGCGGCCAAAGGTGGTGCTGGAACACAAAAACCGTGCGGCTTGAAGAGAAGGTAAATCTAAAAGTAAGGCATCCAATATTCTCAAGCCAAGACCAATGGAGAAAATGTGGTGCAAGGCAAAGATAAATGTTTCCTTAAGTCTTGACAGAAGTATTCATTGTGTGCAGTCACACTTGAACACACAGATGCCCAAGGTCTCAGGAAAGCTCAATTCTAGATAACATAAGAAAATGGATTCAATTACAAAAAGAAAACTTGAAGTTCGTGACAAGGCTGGAATTGGCTTGGCCAAGAATCTCAAATGAATTGTTGTAGATGTTGGGGAATATGAGAATTTGGAGTTTGGTGAGAGGGATTCTTGTAACTACATAGATAAGGCAAGCCAACTTTAGTTAGAGGTAGCAGCTGCCGAAGCCATACGATGTCATTTTGTCAAAATGAATAAAAGACATGATTGATTCTTCTATGTAATAGATATGGATAATGAATGCCGACCTAGAAATGACTTTTGGGTAGATACTCGTAGCAGAGCTGTACACAAATATGTTAAGGATGTCATAACATTTGACACGACATATCTAACCAATGCATATAAGATGTCCTTTGCACCATTTGTGGGTGTTAATCATTATAGTCAGTCAATTTTGTTTGGATTTGGTTTGATATCAAACGTAGACATTGATACCTTTGTATGGTTGTTTAAGTCTTGGCTACAATGTATGAACGGAAGAGCCCCAAACACCACAATTTTGTCTTGGCTACAATGTGCCACAGGTTTTGTTTGTGGCACATAATAAAAAATTATTTGAAATATTTTAATCAAGCATTGAATATGAGGCCATTAATCATGGTATACAGAGTTGTATATATGATTCTCTAAGTTATGAAGACTGATAAAAAAATGGGGACTTCTCTTTGATGACTACAATCTACATGCAAATTATGAATGGTTGACATGGATAACATTGAGCAGTGTCATTTGCTACCAATTTATGTCAAAAACTCATTTTGGGTTGGGACGTCCACTACTTAGTGTAGTGAAAGCATGAATGCTTTTTTCAATGACTACGTCAACTCAAAGACCATGCTGAAAAGCTTGTGGAGTAGTATAATAATGCCTTGAGAAGGACAGTGGAGAATAAAAATGCAGCTAACTTTAGTTCCATCAATACTGTGTTCCCATGTATCAGTCATTGTGGTATGGAGAAGCAATACCAGCAAGCGTGTACCAGTGCCAAATTTAAAGAAGTGCAACATAAGTTTAGGGGATTCCTGTATTGTGATCACTCATTACTTTTGATGGTATCACATAAAAGTATGATGTCTTGAATGAGGTGAAGATTTGGGATGGGTTTATTAAGCAGGCAAAGTTTCGTCTGATTCTTAACCAAGAGACATCTTATGTGAGCTACAATTCTATGTCATTTGAGTTTAGGGGAATACTGTTCAGACATACCCTACATGTGCTTACCCTCCTAAGGAAGGAAGAAATGCCCCCAAAATTCATTTTGGGTAAGTAGCGTAAGGACTTGAAACATAGTTATACACTTGTGATCAAAAGTAGTTATGATGATTAAGTGGCAATCACATGGCCCAAAGACTTGATAAATTGACTCTATTTTTCTGATATGGCATCTCAATCAGTAGATAGTATGGAAATATGTGTAAAGTTAATGACTTGCCTACAGTTATTTAATAGATAATTCTTACAAAATGGGAAAATGGATAGCTTCATGAAATTGCCTCGACTAATGCAAGAAAGGAACAAGTAAACCTAATTTACAGTCCACTCATTGTAAAAAGTAAGGGCAGACTGCCGAGTAAGAGGAAAGTGTCCACCCTTGCGAAGGTTGTAAAGTGATTCAAATCCAAGAAAGCAGCAAAGAAGTGTGGCCCACATGTATTGTTGTATTGTATTAGTTTAGAACTTATTGAATCTTTATGTACTTGGATTTTCTTTTATTTATTGTAGAAAAGATAAGCATCACAATCTTCGAAAACATGTAGACAACTATCATATGACTTCAATGCATCGCAACAAGATATACTCCTGACTTAGGTATGAGCATATAACACCCTCGACCATGTACATTAATTGTGATATTAAAGCTACGTATTTTTCTTACCATTTGGATGAGGTAGTACTCCCATTGAAGTCAAGGGATGACATATATTAGTAATCCCATTTAATCACAGTCAAGCAGGTATTGTGCATGACTTTTTGGTCATATTTGTGCTTCATATATGTGCTTCATATATGTGCCTATCATTGTGACTTTGTCCAATATGCATGATTTTTATAATGGTATATGTAGTTTGCATCATATGGTAACATTGGTGATATGATTGGTTCTTTATTTAACCTTGTCGTGCATGGTACAGCAGCACATGATTATGAAATCTAGAAAATTCTTGATGGCCCCTTCACGAAACAAGTAATTTTGGCTTCCATCACAATGCTTTAAATCCAACTTCAAATTTATGAAAAGTCACAAAAGTTACAATGTTTGACATGCAACTATTGATGGATTTTCAAGAAAATCCCCATGCAACTCAAGAGCACATGGGAAATCCCATGGTGATGATGAAGATACAAAACTTGTTAGTGCAAGAGTAATATAATTCAAATGAGGAAAGGAACAATGTTGAGTTCTATATGAAGTTTCCACACATGACTCTTCAGCCTTAGCATAGGCGGAATAATAGTCCCTCTTGCCTTGGAAGAAGTCCTTATCACCTCTTCCAATTTGGTTAGCTGCTCGCTCAGCATCCAACTCATCATCCAGAACAATGCCGCTTGGGCGGCCTTCTACTCGTAGCCCAAAAATCGATCTAGGTTGCCTTGGGTCTTCGCCCACGAAGACCTTTCTAAGGCCAAAGTGTGCCATAGGCTCCATACCTTGGCCTTTAGCATGCAATCTCCACCTCCTGCACATGTGAGTGACCGCCAAGGTGGGAGTAAGCCTCCTCCCATAGTTTCCACTCCTCAATTGCCTTGGACACAACCTTAAGGGCTCTTTACATGAATGAGTGAGAATACTTGTTCTTCTATGCCAGATAAACGAAGAGTGACCCATTGAACCAAAGAAGATAGACCCTACAATGAATGACTTAGGCCAGTTATAAAGCAAATGAAAGATTACAATAAACAAGCAACAGAGTTACATACTAGGGCGAGGAACTAGCCAAAATCTTTGGCTATTCTTTCAACTAAGGGGTTAGAAGACTCCCTTTCTTGGGGTACCAAAAGTAGGTGGAACCTAGGAAATGTCGGAAGCCTCCGAATGAGGACAAGGCCCCTAAGGAACAGCCTCGGGGAAAGAGGGTCCACCTGGTCGATGGAGACAATCGATGAGGCCACCCTCGGAGGAGCAGCGTCGCTCCCACCAACCCTCGGAGCATTGGCTGAGTCAATAACAGTAGTGAGCATCGAAACTTCCTCTATAAAGACAACGAAAGGTGTGGGTGCAGGAAGATTGCCACTTGAGGTCATAAGTAGATCGGTGAAACCTTTGATACTCCCCAATGTGACCTCTGGAATGTTGGAAAGTAGCTTTTTGTCGCCAACTTCTAACACCTTAATGGATCCACTTGAAGTTGAAGATGAGGAGGACAACAAACCAAACTTCTTGAACAATGCATTAGGGAAGAAGCATACGAAGACGTTAGGAATCATGTTGAAGAAGTTGGAATCTAGAAATGACTCTAAATTTTGGCCCCCTTGGCCAATCACGTTTGCAAGACTAACAGCATTCAATGGTGGTGGCAGACACCAAAGTCTCTGGTAGTCCCCAAAAGTAAGGATAGCAGAAGAATTCTAGGAATTTGTGCAGTCCTCTCTTATCAAATAGTGTTGCGACGAGCGCTTGACCTGCCATGGGGTTCATCGCCTTCCATACAAGGTCTCTTTCCCTTCAAGCCTGAAAAGGGCAGAGGCATAGCTCTTGCGTTCATTGGTGTGCCCTAGACCTGTTGAGCCCAAGAGGCCTTGAAGGGAAAGTGATGATGAACGACCTATCAAGCAAGAAATTCCTGGCCGACTCCATAAAAGAAATGGAGTTTGAGATCCCAGTTCTTGACATGGGAGTAGTGAGACTCTAAGTGGATGATCCAATAACCGAGCTATTAGCAAAAATTGCATTGGTTCCTGTCGTGGCTCCCCAATCCATGGATGTGGAAAAATTCACAGGTGGTGAGGTCAAGGTTCTCTTTCCCAACAACTTTTAGGGCCTACTTCCAAATAATGCATCAAGACAGCAAGGTCCTCCAAGTGTTGGGCAAGAGCTAAGCAATAGCCATGCCTAGATATTCCTGAATGTCAGCTTTTAGTGAATTCAAAATGTTTACACTTCAAAAAGAAAAATCCTCTCCTATGCATACATGCGAGAATATGTGGGTAATTATTGGGTGTAAATAAATATGTTGTTGACAAGGAAAGGCTAGTTGGTGAAGAATGGTGAGGTAATGGGAGATTCACATGGTGCCCAAAAAAAGAACTAATTGTTAACAAAAGGGACACACGTCCATTAGAGTGCCTAGTGAATTTGAAAAGGGTATGCTTCAAGAAGAAAAATTCATGCCTACACGTGTGGCAAGAAGTTTGTAGGGGCAACTGTTGGGTGCAAATAAATATGTTGTTGGTGAGGAAATGGTAGTTGGAGAAGAATAGTGAAGTCACTAGGGATTCACATGTCGCCCAGAGAAAAGAACTAAGTAGGACAAGGAAAGGGCCAAATGCCCATGAGAGTACCTAGTGGATTCGAAAAGGGTATGCTTCAAAAAGAAAAAAAATCCTGCCTACATAAGTGGGGTGAGAATTTGCTAGGTAACTGTTAAATGGGATTCAATATGTCGTTGGCAAGAAAAGGCTAGTTGGCAAAGAATGGTGAAGCAATGGGGCACTGATGTGACCAACAGCGAGCAGACAATAAGTTTCATGAAACGCACCTTATGGGCCTAGAGATAAAGCCTAGAAAGACGTCATGTTAACTAATCTTAACTAAAGCCTAGAAATAAAGTCATACAAATCTTAACTAATTGTATCTTTGTAGAATAAGTCCGAGCGAGATACATGCTCTAGAAGGGAGCTATTAATGGCAAAATAAAGCTCAAGAAGGTGTACGTAACATTCCTAATAGGGCTCTAAGAATTGTGCCCCCGAAAGGGTAATACCATCGTAGAACCCCTCAACCCCTATAAATACCCTACTAGGCGCATTCTTAATATATTTCATGTTGATTATTGAAAGAAGTGGTTCCTCTTGACCATTAGAGGCATCCCCTACTGGGTTCCCCGAGACTCTTGTTCTGATTGTAGATTTCCAAAGTACATAGAGGGTGTCGCAGGAAATTGCATAAACAATTTCTTACACAAATTTGGCCATGTAGCTTAATGTCTCAAGCACAGGAATGTAAGAGTAGGAACCTACTTCCATCTCGAACGTCCCTGGTATGGAAACAAGATATAAAGTGGGGAAGAAGAGGATGTTTTCTAGTGGTGCAAGGCAAGTAGAATGTGTGACCGGGCCTAGCTAATGTTCAACAGCAACACAACCATGTTTTCTTGGAGAGAGAGATGGTGGTGGCGAAATCCAAGAGAAAATGTGGTGGTTTAGACCTTTTTGAACTTGTAATGCCATAAGCCACATGGTGAGGAATAATATATACAAAAATTCTATGTGCAGTCACTTTTGCATACTCCACTGATGTGATTAGTTGAATATTATTAAAATAATGCAGTTAATCACATCAGTAGAGTGCACATGGAATACGCAAAAATGATTGTAAATAACATTACTCTAACATATATGGTAACAGAGAGGGTTTGAGAGAGGGGGTCCTGAAATAAAATGGAGGACATCTCAAATTTAATCTTCTTTTTCAAAAAGAAAATAAAAAGTAACAATAAAATATGAGAATATTTTTAATTTTTTTTGCAAAATTCAAATAGTAACAATTATTGTTTTGACTGACACGGCACGTAGACATTTACGTGCCATATTAGCGAGTGGAAGACTCCTTGTTAAACTTTGTGTGGGAGTATCGTTATTGTTATTAAAGTCAGCATTAGTAGCTTTTGTTGGTGCTTTTTTGACAAGCGGTAGCCAACATTTCATTGGATCACCAACACTTTGGAGGGAATGTGGTTGTACTACGATGAATATTCATGGTTTGAATACTTAAATAAATGTAGAAAATAAAGATAAAAGTAGACATAAGGATTTAACTAGATTCGGTACAGAGGCTTACGTCCATGAGTCTTAGAAGAGTAAAATCTCCTAATTATAATGTTTTATACAAGCTTTCATGACCTCTCTCTAGTCCTATATTACAATCGCCTATGGAGGAGAAAGAAAGGAGAAAAAAGTGAAAATGCTTGTGTGAAAAGTGAGGTCATTCTTAAATGTAAGAGCACTAGTAGTGGGCTCACTAAAGTTAAAATTTGACCAATATTTGATTAGGAACCATAAAAAGAGGCACTAGTAGATTCAACAAACCTACAGTAATTTTAGTTTTCATCAATTTCATTAGCCAAATGTGTTTAGCTGCTAGCAAATATTATTTTGGAATGAAAAAATTCTCTCTCCCTTTTGCTTTTCGATTCTTACCTGCTACATTTTCTAGTTTCTATTTCTTAAAAATATTTAATCCTTTGCGTAGCTTTTTACTTTAATTTGTATCTATACTATACTTGGAAAGATATTTCAGTTGAAAAAATATGATCATTGTAAAAAAAAGACCATACATTAGAAAAATTTTTCTGTTGAAATGATATGAACGTTAAAAATTAATTTGTACTTTTTTAGTAACGAATAAATATTCAAATTACAATTAGAATTAAAAAAAATGAAAATGTCAAAATCAATATTTTAATAGAATAGTGACATATTTGTTGAGTCTATTATTTAGTATTGTTGGAAAGTGACTAACTAAATTTGTAAAAGTAAGTTTCCTAGTTAAATTTTGGCAAAACTTTATTAAGCTACTAATGCTCTAAAATGGAATAGCTAGTGGCTAGCTCATATTACTTGGGGAGCTCACTCCCAAACTACAAGAATCTTGTAGGTTGCAGGACCACGTAATTTGCGACAGGCACAAAGGGTCGGGGAGTGTATTCTTGGGCTTTTTACTGCCTCACGGGTCATGAGGATGTGGCATCTGTGACTTGTGTAAAGTACTAGGTGGCATACCCCCAAGCCTATGTCCAACCAAAGTTGACGAGATTGATTGGCCTTCATGCTATTTAAGTGTTTCTCACCAGGCTTTTCACCTTGAGCCTGACTCCAATGTTGGCGATGAGATCTTTGAGATCCTTTAAGGATGGTCGTTTGTGGATTGGTATTGATAAAACTCTCACTAGGAGGTTATGAAACCCATTGAGTCATTCCAAAAGCAAAGCTACTCTAGGTGGTTGAAGAGCCTAAAGACTTGTTCCCTAAGGAGACCTGTGAGAGATGGTTGCGAAGCCTAAAAGCTCATTTTGGTTATGGAGTTTGGAGGCTCAATCATGGAGGAAACCAGCACGAGGTGTTTCCGAGAGCTTGGAGGTTTTTTAACGAAGATCTCGACACGAGGTCGTTGCAAAGCCCGTAGACTCATTCCCAGAGGAAACTTGCATAAGGCATGCAGCTAGGAAGCCCAAAGCTTTGTTCACAATGGATACCCAAGTGAGAAGGTTGCGGAGCCCTAAGGCTCATTTTGTTGATGGTGATCTCGATGTGGACAATATAAGGAGAATCTATGGCTTTTAAGTTAGCCAAGGTAGGCTCAAGGGTAAATTGTTGACAGGTGAGCCTAAATGATATAGAAAACTATGGCACTTAAGTCTCCTAAGATAGGCTCGAGGTGTACCATTATTTGGTGAGTTCAACTACTGTGGAGAATTGTGCCTCTCGAGTCACCTGAGGAATGCTTGAGTGTAGAAATTTACGGAAAAACTTGAAAACTATGGAGAATCCACAGTACTAGTGGAGGGCCTGACTGGACCTTGTGATGGAAGCCTTGCTCGCGCTTTGGTGTTTACAGTCGTGTTGGATGGATGAATCAAGGGTTAACTTGGGGCAACACCAAGATTCGAATTGGTTGGAGTATGAAAATCAAGACTAACTCAGGCTAGCACTCCATTCTCAACAACAAGTGTTTAAACTTTTATTAATAAATAGCATAATGAAAATACAAAGCAAAACCGAAATAAATAGAGCTATGGTTCGACTAGCCCACCCCCAATCTAGATCTTAATCTTAAATAATTTAAACTCTTAAATCTAAGGGAAACAATCTCTAAAATTAATAAAATAAATCTACTAATTAAGAAATTGGTAAAATCCCTAATTTTTAGAAGCAACAACTCGGTCACTTCCTCCAATCTGCCTCATCCCTAAAATCAAGGGATTTACCCCATCCCCTACAATCTAGGGATTTGACTCATCTTCTAAAATCAAGAAACTTGCCAACAAGTCTCATCTCTAAAATCAAGGGATTTGCCAACAACTCGATCAACCTCTAGGTGGCAAGTGGTTGGTCCTTCTTCCATCTCCATCAGTCATCCCTCCTTCAAGAACAACCTTGTCCTCAAAGTCAAGCTCTAGAAATTGCTCCTTGCTCTTCCTCCCCTAAGTCTTCCTCCTCCTCTGACTCCATCTCAATTAGAAAATTTTGTTTCACCTTACATTTGTGGCCCATTGTGAACCTCTCATTGTAATTGAAACAAAGCTCATTTTCTCTTCGTCATTACATCTCTTCTCGTGATAGCCTCTTCATGCCCGCAGGTAGTGGTTTGACCCCATTTGATGCACCTCCTCTAGGGCCTTCAAGTGAAAAGTCTTTGCCAAAAGTTTTGTTTGCACCAAACTTGGAAGTCATTAGGGGTGGTTTCCTTATCTCAAAGTGGCTATTCTTCCTCAAATCTTAGAGTTGATCCTCCTTAATCCGTGCAACACCCAATACTTGCATCAAGGTTTTCGACTTCTTAGGCTTTACCTCTACCTCCAATTCACTCTTCAAGCCTCCAACAAAAGTTTCAATAAGGGCTTTTTCCGACCACCCATGTACCCTTGTAAACAAGTATTCGAACTCCTTTTGATAATCCCTTAAAGATCCGGTTTGCATGATCTTTTAGAGAGTCTCATGGTAGTCCAAATATTCAGTTAGTCTGAACCTCCCCAAGAGCTTCTTGACAAATTGCCACCATTTCAATTCCCTCATTTGAGTTCTATATGTCTTCCTCATCCATTGCCACCATTGGTTAGCTTCCCCTTCAAGGAAGTAGGCAACATAGAACACCTTAGCATGACCCTCCATGTGACTATGCTCAAAGTGTTGCTCAGCCCTACTTATACAAGTGCTCGGGTCATCACCATTGAACTTGGGAAAGTCCATCTTAGCTTTGATTGCTTCCCCCCTTGGCCTTTCATTACGAACACCTCTTCTCTCACCACGATTTTTTTCTTTCCTTTCACTTTCCTCGATTGATTCCTCATCGGGACTTGAGGAATATTTGTTAGATGAATCTGAATCCTCTACCCTCTCATGATGTTGGCTTCTTCTAGACCCAACAAAACCCTCGGGACTATGGTGTCTCTCGACCCTTCTTCTATGGCACCTTTCGCTTCCATTCTCGAGTACCCTTCTTTGGTTCACCAATTGCTGGAGCACCTCTGCTATCCTTCCAAGCCGTTCATTGGTGGCGGTTTGTTTTTTTGAAATGGTAAGTATTTCATTGCTGTAAATAGGTCCTTACAACATATCAATACTTACAACATGTTGAACACAAAAAGAAATTTCTTCAAATTCATACATATCCTCACTAAGGATTAAAGCACTATGTGCTAAAGCATGGGCTGCTTTGTTGCCTTCCCTCTTGGCATCCTCGATTATAAGGCCCCATAGCTCCAGTCCTCTTGTGGTTCATTTAGTAACTTCACAACCCGCAAGGCATCGCCCTCAAGGATAAACTAATTAACTCCCACTTCTTTATAGAAGCTTATACACATCATCATAGCATAGGCTTCACCACTAAAAGCTTCCAAGTTCAATTGTCTCTTCGCTTGGATAGTACCCAGCACCTGTCCATCACTGTTTCTGAGAATGCCCCCAATTCCAAGTTGGCCCTTAGCACCATTGATTGCTGCATCCCAATTCTTCTTATACCAACCTATGGGGGGTTTAAGCCATTTAACAGTTACCTGATCATTGTTCCTCTGCAAGCCATCTTCATGTTGTCTCTGAACATGGTTAAAATGCTCTAGTTCCCTCTTAACTTTGTTAATAAGTTGATTAGGATGCATGAAACATTTACCAAATATAAATTCATTCCTGTTAGTCCAGATGAACCGAGCAATCATAGCCACTTCCCCTAGTGTACTGTCTTGCAGATGCTTACACAAGTGTTCCCACAAATCTTTGAAGGATGAACATTAGGTGCTCATTTTTTGGATCAGCCAACAGCCTTGGCTCCATATGTCTTTTGCAGCCCCACAACTCCATAGTACATGTTCTGATGTCTCAAGTTCAGCTAGACATATAGGGCATTTGCTGTTTTCAACTACCCTCCTTTTCATTAGGTTCTCCATTGTTGGCAAGGCTTCATTACATGCTCTCTACAGGAAGCTTCTAACTACATTAGGCACTGGAAGCTTCTATATACCTTTCCAAAACCCAGCTTCCAGTTTGTCATTAGATGTCTCTCTTGTTGATCTTGCTATCATGGCCCAATGTAGGAAGTATGCACTTCTAATATAAAGAGGCTATTTTTTGTGTGATACCAAACTAGCTGATCCTCTCTTCCACCTAGGCTAATTGGTATTGATTTGATTATATCAACTTCCTGGGTAGAAAATAGGCTTTCCAAAAGTGGTTCCTTCCAGATTCTTAGGTCATTATCGATGAGTTCAGACACTATCACTTGTGTTGCATGTTCCCCTTTACTGGATTGGATTCTTAAGGTGTGTGGATTAGGAATCCACTTGTCCTCCCAAATTTTGACTTGCCTGTCATTCCCGATTCTCCAAACTAGTCCTTCTTCTAGTAAATCAAGCCCACTCATAATGCTGCTCCAGACATAGGATGGCCTATACCCCAATTTGGCTCCTAGGAAATCCCTATTTGGGAAATATTTCTGTTTTAGAATCTGAGCTAGGAGGGATTGTGGCGATTGAAGTATCTGCCAACCTTGTTTGGCCAACATGGCCATATTAAAACTTTTAAAGTCTCTTATGCCCAAACTCCCTTTAGTCTTGACTTGCCTTGGTTTAGTTTATCCCATTTCAGCCATTGCATTTTGGAGTGATCCTCATTAAAGCCCCATCAAAATTTCTTCATAGGCTTATTGAGTTTGTTGGATATGGATATGGGAAGGAGGAAGATGCCCATTGAGTATGTTGGAATTGCTTGGAGCACAGCCTTGAGGAGGACTTCTTTCCCTGCAGTTGAGAGGCACTTGGTCTTCCAATTTGTAATCCTAGACCATATTCTGTCTAGTAGGGAGTGGAAGGCAGCAACTTTTGATCTACCAAGTAGGGCTGGTAGGCCCAAGTACTTTTCAAAAGAGCCTGAGGACTTAATCCTAGAGATTTGTAGAATGTTCCTTTGGATGTCCTTGGGTGTGTTCCTGCTAAAAAAGATAGAAGTTTTTTCTTTGTTGAGCATCTGTCCTGAGGCAATTTCATAGGTTTCCAGAATATGAAGCACTCTACTCCATTCCAATGAGTTTGCCTTGCAAAATAGGAGAATATCATCTACAAAGAACAGATAATTCACCCAGACTTGACCATCACCAATAGGAATGCTATATAAGATACCCCTGGTTTCAGCTTGGTTTAATAAATTAGAGAGGGCTTCAGCACACAGGATAAATAGATAAAGGGACAAGGGGTCCCCTTGTCTAATACCTCTTGTGGGAGTGAAAGAAGGGCCTACCTCTCTATTAATTAAAATAGAGTAGGTGACTGCAGTAATACAATTCATGATGAGAGAAATCCATTGAGATGCATAACCAAGCTTTTCCATCACTGCCTTTAGGAAGCTCCATTCTGTCGTAAGCTTTACTCATGTCAAGCTTGAGGGCCATGAAACCAACTTTGCCTTTAACCTTAGAGTTCATTGTGTGGAGGGTCTCATATGCTACAACTACATTGTCAATTATGAGTTTTCCTGGAACAAAAGCACTTTGATTCAAAGCAATGATGTCAGGCAGGATTAGTTTCAAGCGATTGGCCAAAACTTTAGCTACAATTTTATAGCTAACATTACACAGGCTGATTGGCCTAAAATTAGAAACTGTTTTAGGGTCCTTCACTTTTGGAATCAGTGTGATAAAGGTATCATTAACCCCTTTTAATGAGCCTCCTTGTTTCAGGATTTTAAGGGCAAAATTACAAGTCTCTTTCCCAATGATTTCCTAATGATTTTGGTAGAAATGGGTTGGGAATCCATCAGGGCCTGGAGATCCAAGGGGGTTCATTTGTGAGACAGCTTCTTGAACATCCTTCTCAGTGAATTTAAGCAGGAGTTTGTGGTTCATTGCAGTGGTGACTTTTTGGTCCATACCTTGGAGGCATTTGGTGAAATCAAAGGGGTCAGAGGTGGACAATAGATGTGAATAGAAGTCAAAGAATATACTAGCTATTTGGTCTGAGTCATTATGAATTTCTCCCTGCTGGTCCAATATTTGACTGATTGTATTAGTTTTTCTCCTTTGGTTGGCATGCATGTGATAGAACTATGTGTTTCTGTCCCCATTCTTCAACCAATGTTGTTTGGCCCACTGCCTCCATTTTAACTCTTCTTCTTCTAGTTGATGTTCCACTTCCCTTTGTAATAATTTAAGCTCATGGACCTGGTTACCAGCATCTTCTCCTTGTATATTGCAATCCTGTCCATTTTCTGCCGGATAGTTGCAGTTGCATCTCTCTTCCTTTTCGAATTCCATTGTTTTAGAGCCAATGCAAAATTAGGCAACTTGTGTCTTATTATATTGCATCCTAGGTGGCGGTTTGTTGTGCCTCCAAAGTGGCTTCAAGGTTCTCAATCCCCTATTTGTTGGTTGTCGATCGGCCATGATCTTCCTCCTTAGCTTCCTCTCCATGAGTTGGACGCCTCTCAATGAAAGTAGTAATGATGGAAGCCTCGCTCACGCTTAGGTGTTTACGGTCGTGTTGGATGGATAAATCAAGGGTTATATCGGGGCAACACCAAGATCCGAATTAGTTGGAGTATGAAAATTAAAACTAACTCAGGCTAAAAATCAATTCTCGGCAATAAGTGTTTAAAATTTTATTGATAAATAGCATAATGAAAATACAATGCAAAACTGAAATAAATAGAGCTAGGGTTCGACTAGCCCTCCCCCAATCTAGAT
The DNA here is from genome assembly GCA_011037825.1 of Carya cathayensis. NCBI lineage: Eukaryota > Viridiplantae > Streptophyta > Magnoliopsida > Fagales > Juglandaceae > Carya > Carya cathayensis. Next base: position 1,138,015 of record QGSO01000233.1, on the reverse strand, counting down.
CTCAATCCAAAATAATTCAAACTCCTAAATCTAAGGGAAATAACCCCTAAAATTAATAAAATAAATCTACTAATTAACAAATTGGTAAAATCTCTAATTTTTAAAAGCAATAACTCAGTCAATTCCTCCAATCTGTCTCATCCCTAAAATCAAGGGCTTTGCCTCATCCCCTACAATCAAGGAATTTTCCAATAAGTCTCATTTCTAAAATTAAAAGATTTGCCGATAACTCGATCAACCTCTAGGTGTTAAGTGATCGGTCCTTCTTGCATCTCTATCACCTCGTTGTGGAGCTCCATGGAGAAACCACATTGTCGAAGTACGGCTTGAGGGAGAACCTGCCATGGATTTTCATAGAGATTCCGAGGTGCTTCTGCATGCAGGCTCGAGGCGTTCTCGTTGTGGAGCTTCATGTAGAATCCAGAGCACTTTATGAGTCACAATGCGAAGATTCTATGGCCCTCAGATCACCCGAGGTAAGCTAACAGTAGACCGTCTTCAGGCAAGCCCAGCATTTGATCTTTCGGGGCAGGCTCGAGAGTAGACCGTCAGCAAGCAAGCCCGTAGGCTATGGAGAATCTAGAAGCCAATGCGGGGCTGAATGGTGACCCAACCGTGGAGCTTTGTGGATAATACGAAATGCCCGAGCATGCAGAATCTGTTACTCTTTATGAAAAAACAATGGTGCTCTATGGAGAGATTCAAATGAGTCCAAGTTTGTTAGTGCAATCCATTGGTCTTCGGGGGGTCAAATCCACTTTGACTGATGTTTTGCAAAGGCTCTCGTGACCTCTCTGAGCCCTTTTTTGTAATCCGCGTTAAGGAAAAGATAGAACGAAGGTGGAGACGTTCCAGTGAAAAATGGTATTTTTTTTTTTTATGCTATCCTAGTCCCTTGTAGTTGCCCGTTTGTGTTTAATGTCTTCTCTACCACCATTTTTAGTCTAGTCTTGCATTTAATGTCTGTCTTATACCGTTAGCCCAACACGTACGACTTTTGGGCCTCTTTTCCTTTATTGCAGTAGGGTTCACGGTCCGGCTAACTTCATCCATAGCAACTTTCATAAGAACACATTTTATCTGAGCTTTATTACTTAAAAGTGGGAGGAAGATAAAGTTCAGTTAATATTTCGAATAACAGCATTCAGAATTTGAATTCATCTTTAAAAATATATTAGTTTATGAATATAATTTAATATCAGAACTTAGTTAAAAAGCGTAAGTGTAACAGCCCGCTAAAATTTAGTCTTATCTCCTCACCCTTCTCTTTCTTTTTCGCACATATTAGACAGCACGGCAATCAGTTTTGGATTCTTTCCCGACAGCAGTCACTATCTCTCTCGTCTCTACCCTCACCCGAAATCACATGCATAATTATATTTTTCTGTAAATCACGTTACTTTGTTCTTCACTGACAACTGTAAAATCATGAACAGATTTATCCTAAGCGTTGTACCTCGATGGCGTATTCCGGATCTTATCCACCGAATTTCAAAGTATTAGATAAGCTTGTTTTTAAAATAGCACAATTATAATAATTTAATGAGCTCTGAAAATATTATAATTGTGGATAATTACTTAGATTAAATATTTTAGTTGTTTTAAGATATTAAGAGGTTCATTTTTACGTTGAAAACTTTTATTTAAATTAAATGGTTTTATCCTCTTTGAGTGATTAAAGATACTTTATCATTTTAATAATGATGAAGAAATATTATTTTATAAAC
>QGSO01000233.1:1122606-1136077 GCA_011037825.1 Carya cathayensis | reverse complement strand
AATTAATCAAAGTGCATAAAACACTTAAATAAACACTGAGAGGAATTAAGATAGATTATTATTTTATAAACTAAGTTTTTTTTTTTTTTTTTTGCTATCCTAGTCCCTTGTAGTTGCCCGTTTGTGTTTAATGTCTTCTCTACCACCATTTTTAGCCTAGTCTTGCATTTAATGACTGTCTTATACCGTTAGCCCAACACGTACGACTTTTGGGCCTCTTTTCCTTTATTGCAGTAGGGTTCACGGTCCGGCTAACTTCATCCGTAGCAACTTTCCTATGAACACATTTTATCTGAACTTTATTACTTAAAAGCGGGAGGAAGATAAAGTTCAGTTAATATTTCCAATAACAGCATTCAAAATTTGAATTCATCTTTAAAAATATATTAGTTTATGAATATAATTTAATGTCAGAGCTTAGTTAAAAAGCGTAAGTTTATGTTTTAGTGGAGATAATCAATAGTGATCAAGAGTTTAGAGTTAGAGCAAAGAGAGAGAGAGCTATGGTATGCATCTTGGATAAATATTATTCCCTTTTTAATGAAATCTCAAAAGAAATACGATATTAATTTGTGTTTAAAAAGAAAATAATGATATGCTCAAGGGAAAAAGCCGAGGTAACTTAGGGTTTGTTTGGAAAAAGCTTTCATCTAAAAATTTTCATTTAATCTAATCTCATTTCATTCTCAAACATCATTTAAATATAGATACTTTTAAACTAATCATTACAACTTTTTCAGACTTTTAAACAAAAAATAAAAAATAATTCAACTTTTTCAAATCTCTAAACAAAAATAATATTAAAAAGTTATATTCTAACAATATTTTAACTTTATCATATTTTTTATTTAACTTTTTCTTCTTTTCCAAAACTCCATAAATATTACTACTATTTACAAATTATCTTATTACTATTCTTAAAATTTTCATCTCATTTCACTTCCTAATAACTTGTCCTAGTAAACAAAAATAAAGCTATTTTTTTCTAACTCTATATTCCAATTGATTTTATTTTAAAGCAAGATGTTGAGTATTATTTTATACCTTTTAATTATGTCGAGTATGAATATTATTTTATACCTTTTAATTAAAAGTTGATATATCAACTTTTTATGATGAATAAAATAGACTCGTCAACACTGAATCAGATTTAAAAAAAAAAAAAAGGACATAGGGGTAGCTGCCCATTCAAGTGGCGATTCAATTTCAGCCACCTAAGAAGATATGATGCTCAGCCGAACACCTCGGGAGTGGTTCTCACCTTCCCAATATTGCCAGAATCACCTAGGTTCTACGACCAACCAGTAGTGTGCTGGATCTGCTGTCAGCACCGAGTGGTTTGGGGTGGCAAGATCGGTAACACCTTGTTCTTGGAGGTATGGAGAGTTTGCTCTAATTACTTAATATCATCTTCAATATCATAATTATAAAATCTAAAAAATTTCATAAAATATTAATTTATTCACCCAACCAAAATATTCATGTTCCTTTATAAGGACAACAAAAAAATTCTTAATAACATAAATTAAAAACTCTTCAAAGACTCGAAAATATCATTAACTCATCAAATCAAAATATCCGAAAATAAATCAACTTATTAACTACGACTCTCAAATAAACACTTGTACCCTCGAGTACTTATTCCACTACGATCATCACACCTTACTAAAACTTCATACTTTTGTTTTCCAGCTGAACCATCAAAATTATCTAAAAAATATTTGGAAATAAGGGGTAAGTTATCAACAACTCAATAAACATAAAATATATACTAGTGTGCAAAAATGAATATTTACAGAGTTCAAAATGTAGAACAAAATAGTTTTACTTTCAGAATGTAGAATCAAAACATGTTATCAAAAATATAAGAGTGAAAGTTTCAGAAAAATATTCTTATTCGAAATTCATTTGGTACATCATAACTGAAACATCACATCAGAACAGAATTCCATATTTAACCTACGTGGTAGGGTTGTGTAAACCCCGAGGGGCCAACCGAGCAGAAATAGAATGTGAATCTTTTCATTATTATTCTCGGAGCCCCGAGTATGCACATAGGAAAGATTACGCAGAAAACTACTTTGCTTCCAAAGTGGGTGCACTAGAAACAGAAAAGTTGGTACTAACCCGAACAAATGCCATAGTGTTACACATGTGGTAAGGTCAGAATGGAATAGAAATAGAAACAGAATGTCCTGTAAGAGGTTTTCAAAAATCACATCATATTATATCCGAGTACAAAACATTTTTAGAACATAATAAAATCATATTACAAAAATATAATTTATGCATAAAATTTCAATACAAAAACAAAATGCCAAAATAGATCATGTCTACACCAGTCATGCCAGAAAATACTTTATTCTTATACATAATTTCATGAGTAATGCAGATAAATAATTGAGGTTGTTTCAAAATTACTTCCATAACAAAATATGCATATTTTTCCAAAATTAACCTCAGTTCATTTATTTTATGCAAAGTTTAGTGTATAAATCCCACTTGCCTAAACTTCTTAACCTTTTAAAAATTTCCTCAACAATGCCGAACAAATATTAATCGTCACCTTTAAAATAATCAAGTAATTTTTGTAAATTTTCAATTGAACACGTATTTTAATATTTAAGCCTAAGATGCTAAAATAACCTATTTTAATACCTCAAAATAAAAAAATTTCATAATTCCTAAAATACCATAAATTCTCAAATTCCTCAATATCCACTTAATTTCTCCGAGTAAAACATTACATTCTAACTTATTTACTATTGAGCTCCAACTATATAGTATTAAATTGGATAACATAATTATATCAAAATCTATTAAAGTAGATAAAGCAAAAATATCATGTAATTAAAATAGACTTAATTAGTTTCAAAGTATTTAAAATAAAATTAAAAGCTTATTATTCTCAACTGAAATCGGTTAAAAAATACTTAGGCTAGTTGCTTTAAAAACATAAATATTTTCTCTATATATATATATATATATATATATTCTTATTCCTCAAATAAAACTATGCAAGCGAGTTTTCAAAAGCACACTTGTGCCCACTGAACTATCCTGATATGAGGACATTTTGGATATGGGCTGGTGGGAGGCTTCTAGCATCGCTTCCTGTTGTTGATTCTAGCGGGGTGGTGCAATTGGGTGGTTCATGTCTGAGGCGAGGAGGAGTGAGGGTGGCTCGGTGGCTCACGTTGGGCAAAACAATCACTCTGTTTCGGTGTATAAAAACAGAGCGCTTCACATCCAAGCTTATCAGTGGCTGGCCATGGGGGTGCAGGGCAGTGGAGTGAGGCATAAGAGGTTGACGGTGATGGTGGTTTGTGGGAAGGCCGTGAGGGTGCAACCTCGGGGATGGCTGGCTACGGTTTTGCAGGGCTGGACAAAGGCTACCTCAAGGTGGTGCAGCGGTAGTGAGTTACAGTGGTTGGCAAAAAGGAGAGGTGGATCCTCTATAAGTAGAGAAGGGCTCTCTAACGCCCCCAATTCCCACATATGAACACGTGGAAATTGAAGCGTCGGAATGATGACAACGCAAGTCACGTATCCTATTTCCGAGTGCCAAGTGTATGTACATGCAACACGTATACACAAAAGTAACGCAGCGGGTAATAAAAATCCTTCAACTAAGTACCATAATTTTGTTTAAATACAAACTCGCTTAAAACAAGCGTATCAAAATATTACAATTAACCAACATATATATAATACAAATCAAGACAATAAACAAAAGCAGAAAATATATCACAATCCACGAGTGATCCCCGATCACTCCTCCGGCAAAGCTGCCTCCTCGGGCTCAGCCTCCTCGTCCTCTGCATCAAAATCTATGGTACCAAAGATGGTACCGCATGTAAGTACTAATCCAAGCAACCCACAAGCTAAAAATACATTAAAACCTCAACAATATGCATGAGCAAGATGTCATATGCATGAGATCCAAAATAAACATTTCTCAAAATAATTCCTTTTCCAACTCACCTAAAATATTTCCTTTAAAATTTTTCCTCAGAAAATGGCTCAAAATCCAATATCGAAACCAATATCCAATTTAATCCGCATTACCATGGTCTCCCTTAAGGACCATCTACACATCATGGCTCCTATGCCACACTGCAGGTAACGACTATGCATGTGATATCTACATGAGCGATGCTCAGTTCCGCACTCAGCGCGTACGTAGCCAAACATCCTCTAGCCCCTACCAGCAGAGGGGCCACAGAGTCAGCACGAGAGCATTACCATCCCGTCCGATCTCGTTGTCGCCCAACGACAACCCATGAGACGTCACTAAGTATATTACGCTCCCGAATGACTAGAGGAGCTCCACCGAGATAATGCCTCATCTCGGATTGGGGTCATGATACACACGCACCCAAAATCCATTTACGCGTGAAAACTCATTTTTCAACATCCAACACATGTACATGCATATACCATGCAATGCAAATGACAAGACACAAATATCCAACATCATCCAAACATAAAATAACTCCATCCTCAAATCCATCTGACCCCCGACTCTTCAGACTCAGTCCGGCATAACCAACCAGTCACAAATTATTGTTAAAACAAAACTATATTTAAATCTAAAAAGAAATTTGGAAAATACTTACAACACTATAAAATAATTTTTAGAGGATCAACGAACTGCAAAAGGCGGCGACAAAGCAACGTAATAGTGTGAAATGCACTGTGGCTGTGGGTACCAAAATACCCAAATCTGAACGAGATCAAATGAAGACTAAGGAAGGCTAAGTTAGGGCTTAGGGGTGTTGATGAAGCTAATGGTGGTGGTGGTTGGCCGTGGGTGGCAGCGCACGGTGGAGACCAAGAAAGGTGAAGAAAGGTTGTGGGAGATGGCTAGCGGTCCTGGTGGGGCATGAGATTGGCTAAGGGAGGTCACTGGTGGAAGGGGAAGCCGATGGTGGTGGCGGTGAGGCAATGCGGTGGCGCACGACAGCGCTGGGTTGCTAAACCCGTGCATGAGAAACCCATTTTGGGATTAGAGAGAGCTACGTGCGGGGGGCTTAAGTGTGGCTAGGGTTCAAGGAGGTGGTCGAGGTTGGTCTGACGAGGCATGGGTGGCTGATGGCAGCGGAGTTGGGGCTGCATTTTGGGGGGAACGAACGGAATGACCCTTTCAGGTGGGGCTTGCGTGCTGGAGGAGGGGGACGGCGTGGGGGCTGAGATCAGTGGGGCTGGGTCGCCAGCGTGAGAGGAGGTAGCTGAGGTGGGTGGTGGCGCCTAGGGCGGTGCACGGTGGTTGGGTTGGGTGGGTTGCACGGAATAGAGGAGAGAAAGGGAAGGTGGTGTCGTGCGGGCTGGGTGAGAAAAGAAGAAGAAGAAAAGAAAAAGATGGAAAGAAGAAAAAAGAAAGGAAAGCGAAAAAGGAAAAATGAAAAAGAAAGGGAAAGAAATGTCCAGTCCTTGCAACTCGGGGTCTAAAACTGATCCAACGAAATAGATTTTAAAATAAAAAATTTTAAATATAATAAATTAAGCTTAGTAAAATAAAATAATAAAATCAAATAATAAACTAATTTAAAATAAAGAGCACAATAAATTAAATAAAAGCTGAAAAAACACTACAACTCAATATTAATAAAATAAAATAGTTAAAAGCTCAAAAATAAAACAATTCAGGCTAAAAATTAATTGAAATGTGAAATAATTATTAATATCAGGAAAACACATTATTTAAATCTCATGACTTAAAAAAATTATAAAACAATACAACGAGAAACACGTTTAATTTAAAATAAAATAACCACTAATTATAATAATTTTAAATAATCATTCAATAAAAATACACGTAAATACAGAATATCACAGGTTGCGGCTTGAGGTTTCTTCATGCAAGAAAATCTAACCGAAGTATATATAGGGAACCAAAAATAAACCCTAAGGAAAGAGACGTGTATGAAGAGGGAAATAGATGTGATCGAAGCATGCATGAAGTAGAGTCTAAGGGGCTGTGAGTGAACTTGTGCAACACGTGAAAATAAAGAAATGAAAATAAATAAATAAATGGGTTATTTCTTGAATTTTGGACCTTAACTTAAACTCAAAAAAATAAAAAAAATAATCCAACTTATTCAAAAAAATTTATTTTGGCCCATAAAAATATTTTTAACCTAAATATCAAATCCACCAAAACAAAGATTTTATGTCCGTAGTCTATTTTAAAAAATAAACATATTTGAAAACTCAGATGGTCTTTTAGCAAATATAAATCTATTTTTTTTTTAAACAGCTTGGCACTGGACCTACATGTTACAATCAATTTATCTCAAGTTGCCTATCATCAGGGTGGTTAGACCCAGCCGAGACGGGTGAATCGGTGTTGTGCAGGTGTAAACTTTGGTTGCCACTACGAGGGACGACCAAAGTGGTGGCTGGTGGCGGTCGTTAAATGAGTTAGGGCTTAGGTTTAGGGGTTTACATTTTAAGGGATAAGTAATGTTAAGATTTTGAGATGATCAAAAAATTGATGATGAATAGATTTTTTTACTTATAAACCTATTATCTAATACCATGTCATGTGATGATGAAAAAATAGATTTTTTCTTAGATTTTAGGGATTATGATTTAGAATTTTAGGAGTAGGGATTTAAAAGAAAAAAGAAAGAAGTAAAATATGAGAAATAATCTATGTTGTGGCTTTTCTAAAATTAGTGAGATCCTTACGTGGCAACTTAAGATTACATCATGTAAAACTTGATTTAAGACCGGATCGGATCAGAAAGAATACTGAATCAAATTGGAACTTGAGACTTCTTAATTTGAGGAGGAAAGGAAAAGTACTCAATTTTTCAAAGAAGCATTTGATTGCTGGCGGGAGGTCAGTTTCCACGCCTTACCAAACCCACCAATCTAGCCACTTGTCATGCAGTTGAAAGCATGTTAGATAATGTCTTTCTAGAGTTTGGACTTTCGAGTGAATTAAAAAATAAAAACAAAATGACTAGTTCAACCAAAGTTTTGAACGCCGTACATGAAGTCGTACCGGACAAGGCCCTGAAATGAAATATGTTGGTATCAGTATCGTTTCGAAATAATCGATATATAAATAACTTATATATATAATTTATATTCTAAAATAATAGTCTATATATGAATAAATTACATATAAATACATAAATATATATATATTATAAATAGTCTGCTCTAAATTGAGAGTCAAAAAATGAATTTGTAGTTTGAAGAAATAAAAAAAAAAATTAAAAGTCGAAATATCGGCCAATATTTGGGTTGGTACGGCCGATACGAAATATAGATAATACATGTATCGGATCAGTGGCCAGTACAGCATATACCAATCGTACAGACTGGTACGGTACGGTACGGTATTAAAAACTGTGGGTCCATGATTACGTCCAAAGAATAACGCGGTAGTTGTAACACAGCTTTGAGGTGTCGATTCCACAGGGAGACAATTTAAAAGAATAGCAGAATGAACAAAGAAACTAAAGAAAAATATTAAATAAGTAATGAAGAACAAAAATTAATTTTAACTGCAAATTAAAGTAAAACAAAGTGATTAACGGAAAAAGTACCCAAATTTGACGAACAATAGAGCGTCGGGAATCCCTTGTATAAATCTGGTATGTTAATTATTCTTAATTTATTGGATAACTCAATTCCTGAAATTCTCAATTGGAAGGTATAGATTTATAAACCAAAATTAAATCAAATGTAACCCTTTGAAAAATTATTAACCACTTTTAAAATACGTAAATTGCTATCCATATTGAGAAAATCCAATGATGACAACATGCTCAAGGAGCGGTATTGCAGCAAAGAACTAAATCAATATAGATAAATAATTGATCCAAACATAATCAAAGAACTAATCCATTCAATAGAAAAAGCATGACTGAATCCATAAACATAATAAATTCTATAATTATTTGGAGAATAAAACATCAACGATGAATTGAGAATGATAAAATAAAAGAGTTTTAGCAAATGAAAATCAAATATATGAATTAAAAATACCATCTAATGTGCAAGTTCATCCCTAATCCTATGTGAGAATTTAGTTACCTATAAATATAATGGATAAAAAAAATCTCCAGAAAAAACTGAAGTGAATGGCGGCCATATAAGTGATTTTCTCTTCTCTTCAAATTTTTCTCTCGTGCATCTCCTCATTCTCCCTATTTTGTGCTAATAATATGCTTCAAACCCTAATGTCTTCATAATTTCCGCATTAAAAAATCGCCTAAATTTTAGGACTCATCTTAGCAGCCACGTACGCGTTTCAAGAGTTTGCATTTGGAACCCCTTATTAGAGATAAATTTATAGCCCTTTAAGATAGCTTTCCAATGCATCAACAATCGCATCAATCCGATATTTGAGTAAAAAGTTACGGTCAAAAGACTAAAATATGTCCAGACTGTCTCCTAGCGAATTTCGAACTTAGACTTCTTGTGGTTTCCTTTTGTGATTTTTTTCATTTTTTTTTTCTTCCAAATTGCTCTGAAACCCCATGAAAGTTCTCTTTTGAATTTGACTGGACTTGATTTGCTCTTTTATAAACTCTAAAATTAAACATAAAAAAAAAACTGTTTAGGAGTATCCCAACGTAAATAGAAACTCAATTCAAGAATATACATTAATTCTTATGATTTCTATTCACATTTTAGTATTTTAATCTAATAATAGAATATTTAGAGTGCACTTTCGCATACTCATCAGTCCAACTCAATTGTCATGCAGTTAAAAAGCCACTCAATACCTAAGGAAAAGAAAGAAAATCTATTTATAGGCCTATTTTTATTTAATTTTACATTCTAACACATCATTAAAATTTCTAAAACCAAGTTATTCAGGTTCGAGTATAATTTTGTGATAATTTTTTGGCTTTTGGCGAAGGATTTTTGGTTGTTTGATGAAGTTAGAAATGGTATGTTTGGAAAGAAAATTTTACAAGTTTTCGTATTTTGTGAAGGTGGTTTTGATGTATTTTAGCTTCTTTTAAATTTATTTTTTATATTTTTAGTTCCAAAGCTATTGATTAGAATATTTTGGTGTTTAAAAACATGTTTCAAATGAAAAATAAAATTCTTGAAACAACATTTTCTTTTTCATATTTTTCGTGAATCCACATATTTATGGGTCTAATAGTTCTCTTTTGTACAGCTGGTTAAGTTCTATTTATTATTAATATTATGTTTGAATAGTTAAAAGTGTTTTAATTTATCTCATTATAATAAAAATATAATAAATAATTCAACTTTTTCAAATTTTAAAATAATAATAATATTAAAAAATAATATTTTATTCAATTTATAATTTTCATCTCAACTCACTATCTAAACTGTACCTAAATCTTGTTTTCTTGAATAGTTTATTATGCAATGTAATTTGTAGTTGATTTATATAAACTAATATACTTAATCTAGTTTAAATTTGAGCTCCATAATCATGCTTGAATTATTTGTAATCTTTTTAAAAGTTAAATTTATTTGCGTGTGAATTCGCTCAACTTGTCTAATAGTTACACCGAGTTCAAACAATATTTCTAATATAGAACTGAATTCGAGTCGCTCGAACAACCATATGTTAGGCAAGTCAAGCTCAAATATCCAATATGGCAGATTTGTGGAGTAAAATGAGATAAAAATTTTATGAATAATAGTAAGATAGTTTGTGAATAGTAATGAGATAGTTTAAGTTGAATATTTTTTAAATTTTAAAAAATGAGAAAGAAAAAGTTGAATAAAAAATATTATAAAGTTAAAATATTTTAAGAATATTGTTTTATAATATTATTTTTGTTTAAGTATTTGAAAAAATTAGAATTGTTTTTTATTTTTTATTTTAAAATTTTGAAAAAGTTATAATGATTAGTTTGAAAAAATTGTAATAATTTCTTTGAAAATTTTAAATTTGAATTATGTTTGGAATCAGATGGAATGGGATAAAATATGATAATATAATAATTTTGTATCTCATCCCAGACTCCAAACCTGCCCTTAGTTTAGCTTGATTATATTTCTGACCATCTAGCTTCTATGCTAAATAAGGGCTTCAACAATTTATAGTTCTTTTTGTCTATAATAGTGGAAAAAGAAAGGGTGAAAGAGTTCTAACGAGAATTCCATTACAAAGTTATATCAACATGAACAAAAACAGCAAGAAATAGAGACAAATGAGTGTTTCGATTTTAGATATACTTGTTTGGTTGATCGATCAAAATGTGTGGGTCATAAAGTTGTTAATTTATGTTTTAATTGGTTGTCAAACTAAACTCAACTCATTTTAAACCAATTATTGATGAAACTTACTACTTTTTCAATTTCTCATAAAAGAGTTAAACTCATCTAAATGGGATCTAAAAAATACTACTATTCACAATTCAACTCAATTTATCTCAACATCCAAACATAGTGTTAACGGTTCAAAAAGTGATACTTAATATTTAATTAGAAAGTGATTATTAATGAAATTGTGTATTTTTATTTTATTTTTCTCTTAATGATTAAGGGTGTAAAAAATATTTACAAAAAAAAAAAAAAATCTTCATATTTGTGCTAGTGTACTCCCAAAGGTATGTGCTGGGCATCTCAAATTCTCACCAGCACCATGCATTTCGAAATTGAGGTTGGGAAAATGGAAAATTTTGTATGTAGGCCACAATTTGAGACTCCCCACGCACGGTAGGAATGAATCGTTTTATTAATACTCAAATTATCGTTCTATGGGGTAAAACACATGAAAGAATCGGGCCCAAAATCATATTTCAAAGATCTCCATGCTGTGGCAACTCTGCACGTGTAACAAAGGGTAGAGGGTGGGAAGACCTAGCAGTTGGCAACAATGAAGGCAGTATGGGTGCCGTGGCCATTCGAGTCCCTAGGGGAACAAAACTCTTTGGTCTCGTTCATTTTGCCGTTGGTGGACTCAAAGCTAGGAGAGAAGTATTTAGCACCAATGAGCTTGCGATTGCAAGAGGAGGAAGGGAAGTCCTTGGTGGCGACACATCGGCCTTTCCACTTGGAGGGTACAAGGCCAAGATCTCAATCATTGAAGCTCTCACGCTCAGGCCAGATGCCTATATCAATTACTCCAATGACAAGGTCATACCCAAAGTCTAATTCTTTGAGGAGACCAACTGGTCTTGAGGCCCAAGACCAGCAATGGCAGACTAGCTCAGGGATGAGAGAAATAACGTATGGGAGGACAACTCCATGAAGGGAGAAAAAATGAGAGTTTTGGAATTCGAGAGCATTGTGTTGTACATCTGTGAGAATCAATAGAAGATAGTGATTTGTGCTAGTGGTTTCATCCTCATTTTCCTTAATGTAGAGAGTATATACGATTTTTTCATGAATTACAACTTATTAATTTGGAATATTTTCCTCTTCTGTGTAATCTATGCACGTCTTTATGCTAAAGCCGATGGTGGGTAGAGCTCTATCTCTAACCTAGCATGCACTCAACTCCCATTTCTTATTGCTTTTGGAGATTCAGTGCATTTTTTGTAAAAATGAACCAATATTAACAAATGAACATAACATGAAACCAGAACTACAAGAGCTCGTGGGTAGGAAAAATGCAAGGCTTGGCATCAGGTTGAACTTGGACCATGTAAGTAGTCTTCTTCTGATCATCTTTAATAGTAGAAAAAGAGGAAGAAGATGCGGAGGAGGTGGAGATGAGTGAGAAAAGAAAGAGTAGGAGGAGGGTGAGATAGGGGGCCATTGGAGGGAAGAGCGGGATGACTCTAGAAATGCAAATGCTAGAGGGATCTGAGAATTCTATCGCTGCAGGGAAAATATATTAGGTGTTATGAAACTAATGAAAAGATAGAGAGCGAGAAAGAAAGAGAGATGAAAGAATGTGTAGGATTATTCAATATTGAAAACCTTGAAGAATACTCATATATACAGGAGTACAAAGGAATTTAGGTATAACTTAAATCTTAATTAATGGCTAAGGGCGGTAAATTATGACGGCTAAGGGCGGTCATAATTGACGGCTAAGGATGGTCTTAATTGATGGCTAAACATGGTCTTGATTGATGGCTAAAGATGGTCATACAAATCCGTTTATAACACTCCCCCTTTGGATGACCATACATAAAGAATATGCCTCGTTAAAACTTTGCCAAGGAAAAATCCAGTGGAAAAAAATCAATGGTGAAGGAAAAAGAGTACAACATTCATGTGTATCGCTGTTGCCCAGATGACTAACACAAGAGGGGGGGTGAATTGAGTTGTATTTAAAAAAAAAATAACAATTATAAATCAAATATACAATATCAAATATAAACAAAATACGAAATAGCAATAAATATAAAGAGTAAGGGTAAGAGAGAATCAAACTCAGTATGTTAACGAGGTTCGGCCCCACTGCCTACGTCCTCGCCTCAAGCTACCCCTTGAGGATCCCCGAATTCACTATTCAACCTCCTTCAGGTGGAGGTAAAAACCTATTACACCTTTGAACAACACCGCTACAAAGGATCCGTGTAGAACACCCTCTACACTTGCAATCACCTTACACGTGGTGATTCAACGATTCCCTGTGTAGAACACTTTCTACACGCACAAGGGTTGTACACACCCTTTTACTGATACAAGAATTGATAGTGGGTAGAATATCAGAAAACACTCCTCAATGAGTGAAATAAGAACAATACAGCACAACCTATATCTCTCAAAATGAAAAAGGATTAAGGCTCAATGCTTAGAGAAGAGAGAATGAAAGCTTTGAATGAGAGTTGTATGCTCTTGGTGTTGTGAATGTGAAGCTCTCAAATGATCTATTTATAGGCATATGAGACTTCATATTCAAATTTAAAAAGATTCACATGTCAAAGACATCATCATTCATTTTTCAAAAATTTCAAACCTAATCTTTTTACTTTTTGCATGTGACAAAATGAGCACACTTTACTTTTCAAAAAATTCAAACCTAATCTTTTACTTTTTGCATATGACAAAAGGAGCACACTTTACTTTTCAAAATTTTCAAACAAAGGCATCTTCCTTTTGCATAAGTCAAGAAAAGCATCAATCACTTTTGAAAATATTCAAATAAAACATGCACATGTGAAAGATGACAATCAATCATCTTTAATATTTTCAAAGTTCAACCCTTTAATCATGGCATGCACATGTGAAAGATGACAATCAATTATCTTTCAAAATTTTCAAATTTAATTTTCAAAATATTCATGCACATGTGGAAAATGTATTTTAATGCTTTATGATAAAATATTAATTTTTGAGCCTTAATCCTAATTTCGAATTTTAAAGAGATTTACAACATTATTCTATGACTTTAATGTGAACTTGCTCCCTTCTTGCTCATGCTTGGTTTCTTGATGTGCTTGACTCCATTGTGTAGATAACTTGAGCTTGAGACTCCTTTATTCTATGAATTCATTTGTTATCATCAAAATCCATGTGTAAATATATAATTACACAAAACTTGAAACCTTAGGTTTAACAA
>QGSO01000233.1:984229-1121886 GCA_011037825.1 Carya cathayensis | reverse complement strand
AAAAAAATAACAATTATAAATCAAATATACAATATCAAATATAAACAAAATACGAAATAGCAATAAATATAAAGAGTAAGGGTAAGAGAGAATCAAACTCAGTATGTTAACGAGGTTCGGCCCCACTGCCTACGTCCTCGCCTCAAGCTACCCCTTGAGGATCCCCGAATTCACTATTCAACCTCCTTCAGGTGGAGGTAAAAACCTATTACACCTTTGAACAACACCGCTACAAAGGATCCGTGTAGAACACCCTCTACACTTGCAATCACCTTACACGTGGTGATTCAACGATTCCCTGTGTAGAACACTTTCTACACGCACAAGGGTTGTACACACCCTTTTACTGATACAAGAATTGATAGTGGGTAGAATATCAGAAAACACTCCTCAATGAGTGAAATAAGAACAATACAGCACAACCTATATCTCTCAAAATGAAAAAGGATTAAGGCTCAATGCTTAGAGAAGAGAGAATGAAAGCTTTGAATGAGAGTTGTATGCTCTTGGTGTTGTGAATGTGAAGCTCTCAAATGATCTATTTATAGGCATATGAGACTTCATATTCAAATTTAAAAAGATTCACATGTCAAAGACATCATCATTCATTTTTCAAAAATTTCAAACCTAATCTTTTTACTTTTTGCATGTGACAAAATGAGCACACTTTACTTTTCAAAAAATTCAAACCTAATCTTTTACTTTTTGCATATGACAAAAGGAGCACACTTTACTTTTCAAAATTTTCAAACAAAGGCATCTTCCTTTTGCATAAGTCAAGAAAAGCATCAATCACTTTTGAAAATATTCAAATAAAACATGCACATGTGAAAGATGACAATCAATCATCTTTAATATTTTCAAAGTTCAACCCTTTAATCATGGCATGCACATGTGAAAGATGACAATCAATTATCTTTCAAAATTTTCAAATTTAATTTTCAAAATATTCATGCACATGTGGAAAATGTATTTTAATGCTTTATGATAAAATATTAATTTTTGAGCCTTAATCCTAATTTCGAATTTTGAAGAGATTTACAACATTACTCTATGACTTTAATGTGAACTTGTTCCCTTCTTGCTCATGCTTGGTTCATTGATGTGCTTGACTTCATTGTGTAGACAACTTGAGCTTGAGACTCCTTCATTCTTTGAATTCATTTGTTATCATCAAAATCCATGTGTAAATATATAATTACACAAAACTTGAAACCTTAGGTTCAACAATCGCCAAGTGCTTTAAGATTGCCTCATTAAAACCTTGCAAAGGAAAACCCAGTGGGTAAAACCTTAGCGAAGGAAAAAGAGTACAATCAGCACATGTCTTCAAGATATTTACTTCCCCTGAAAAGTGCATGATAATAGGTCTTCAAGTTTCCGCATTCCAATGTTCTACACAATTTTCTTAAATGTTATAGTTAGTAATGCTTTAATAAATAAATCTGCCAAATTATCACTTGACCATATCTGCTTGACATTAATTTCACATTTTTCCTCATGAATTGCAATGATCTTTGAGTGATTTGATAATGTAGCAGATAGTGTTTTCTTAACAAATCTCCATGATATAGCATAATTTCCATAAGTAAATACATATCCAATTTGAGATCTACCTCTGTGTGGATCTGAAAGATAACCTGCATCCGCATATCCAAGTAATTGTGGACTTGATTCATGTTGATAAAATAATTCCATATCAATCTTACCTCGGAGGTAACGAATGACATGTATAATATCATTCTAATGTCTTCGAGTTGGAGCGGAATTATATCTTGCAAGTAAATTAATTGAAAATACAATATCAGACCGAGTGCAATTTGCAAGATACATCAGGGGTCCAGTTGCACTATGATAAGTTACTTCAGGACCAAGAATTTTTTCATCTTCTACACAAGGACGAAATAGATCTTTCTGCACATCAAGTGATTGAACAACCATTGAATTCTTCGAGTGATAAGCTTTGTCCATATAAATGTGCTTCAAGACTTTATAGTGAAAGGTCTTTGTATTAATGCATTTCAATATTGTGTACCAACTCTTTAAATGATGCAATTGGTAATGTTTTGGTAAACAAATTCACCATATTGATTCAAGATCGTTTTAACATTAAATTCACTACTTTTCTGAAATTGTATTCTGCTGGAGTTCTTGTAAATAACATGGTTAGTGGAAAAGTCATCAAAATTAAGCCACCAACCTCCATATTCAACAAAAACGGTGGCCACCTTTTTAGACCAAATAAGCACTGCAGGATTTTACAGCTCTTTTGTAGCTGTCAGGCGCCGCAGGGTAATGATGCTACATCTCTTGTCTTTTGTAGAGAGATGCTTCATGAGAGACGCTATGAAGTAATAGAGATGTTTTGTCCCATCTTCTTCACTTTTCTGTAATTATTCTGCATTCTTACTCTGCAATCGCTCTCTGCATTATTACTCTACAATGGCCCAACAATCATCTCGTGACCAATATATGAGGTATTCCACATCTCGTTCACCAGCTGCTTCTGCTTCTGCAGTGGGTGCTATAATGCAATACAATAATGATCTGACTAATAAGTCAGATGATGATGCTATCTACGAGAGTTATAAACCATTGTCGCATTTTCTCAACGACTACAATCCAAAACTTGTGAGGTTAACAAACTCAATATGGAGTCCAACATGAAGGTAGGAGCAATAAAGCAAGAGAATAGGAATTTGAAATCATTTCTTGACTTTTCTTTTCGGTTGCCTACTCTTTTAGATAAAAATGCCATGCAAATTTATGAATAGCAAAATCGTTTAAATAATGAAGCGAAGAGCTTCAAATTTTTGTAATTTTGTTTCGAGATAGTAAAATAATATTTCACAAATATTCACATTGTATTTTTATATTCTGGTAGATGTTTTGTGTGCTCCATTTTATTTCTCCTTTAATCATACACATTTGTTAAAAATCGTAATATGAATCTGAAATACTAATTGCATTTAAGAGATGGTATTTCAAAACTAATAATTTCATTTATCTCCACTTCGCAGCCAAAAGGGTGTTTGATTTATATTTCAAATATGTGCAATTTTCATGAACTCTTTTGAAGTCTCAATGACATTTAAATCATTTATATAAACTGTAATAAAAGATAATCTAAATACTGAAAGTATATGAAAAATAGATTATTCAACGTGCGTTTATATTGTTTTAGATCATATAAGAATTTTTGAAACTTGATAGAATAAGTACTTCAGGACTATATGCTTCATACATTTCATATCTAGTGATCCATATAAATATGCAGTTAATCATACATACCCAAACTCTCAATAACTATCAAGCTAATAAAAACCTTAATATAATTTCATCCACTTCCAAAGTATATCAATATTATTTCTGCGAGAAACCGACTCGTAATTTATATATCACATTTTCATTTCCTTTATATAAATACCCATTGATATTCAACAAGCATAACCTCTTAGGTGTTTGGACTACAAGTCTATATGTATCACATTTTACTAGTGATATCAATTCTGCAAGAATTGTTTCTTTCTATTTTGGCCAATATTTTTACGTCGGTATTCTTCGACGGTTCTTGGCTCACTTTCTTCATTAGTTCTGGTAATGTTAAGTATCATCTTATATGAAAATACGTTATCGACAACGGTTTTATTTTTATCCAGAATTTCTCCAATACTCATGAAATGTATCGAGATCTCATTATTTTCAAATACCTGTCCCTATTCAAGCGAATACATTTCATGAAAAACCTCTTCAGAAGGTACTCAGGAGGATTATACTCTTTAGAAGTTTTTATTATGAGAGAATTTTGTACAAAAAGTTTGGATGGATCTTGTTACTTTTTTGTGGGTACGGCCTCTTCAAGAGCACACATTTCTTTTCTTTGTGCTTTTCTGTTTCGGGATGCTTTATCTTTTGTATCGATAAGTCTCCCACTCTTTTATACATGTCTTATGTTCATTAGACTGCTAAATTTCTTAATTGTTCTACATGGACTTCAATCATCACTGGCATTTTAATAGCTAGAATATGAGACATTTTTATCTTATTGCATCCATAAATTAATTATCATTTTAAACTTCTAATTTACCTATGATAATTAAGATAATGTCGAATTATTTTATTTTATTTGCTTCAAGCAAAATTTTCTTTTCACTTATGGTGGGAAGATTTTATAGTAAAAGAATTTTCTATTTCTTTTATAGACGTCCATATGAAAATTATTCGGCTTATCGTAATTGATTTTAGGTGATTAAGTTAATAATGAAGAACATAAAAATATTTTGAATCATATTACTTTTGATGCATCATAATATTTGATTCAATAGTTGTATAATATCATTTCAAAGAGAAAGTTGATAGTTTTTTTTCCAATATGAGCTTTTGGCTTGAAATCATAGAAATACTATAAAGATATTCATTACTACGTCCAAACTCTTGGTTTCTTTGAAAAAAATGCACAATTCTCTTTTGAGAATGACATAAATCCAATACTATTCACTTTAGGGAATGATGTGAAATTAATAGGACGCGATTAATGATTTTTTAACAAAAACTCATTATTTTTCTTAGCCACTAGAAGACAAGATATAAGTTTAGAATATTTTGTAAACTTTCACACTTGATATTGCTACTTTAGGAGCACATTTGAGGTATTCATTTTAAACATATATTCTTTAGTGGCTTTTCTTTACATAATTTCAATTATACAACTTCAAGTGCATTAATCATAACGAGCTTTTGGGAGGATCCCGATCTTTTGGTACACGTATCACTCCTTTAAACTATCTCATAGAATCAATAGATATTTTATTATGAGATACTCAATAAAATTATTGGTTTAGGGCGATCATTCAGGAATGCTCCATTTCTATTTCAAGATGAATTTTATCACCAATAATTCATAACAAGTATAAAAATAAATAAATAGAACTTGTATATAAACTATGTGAATAAAAATTGACCACAGATATAAATGAAATGTAAATTATGAAAATTTTAATTCACTATAGATATAACTGAGATGTAAACTATGTGAATAAACGTAGAATTTTATCAAGTAATAATAAGGAATATAATCTTTAATACTCACATTGGAGATTGTAAATAATATATTGAAAAATTTACTTGAAATAAAAGATCATTAGTTTCAGAATTAACAGAATTTCGTGCTGATAACGTGTTATTAAACTAATAAAAAGAGAGAGAAAAAGATAGAGAGAGAGAAAGAAAGAAAGAGAGATGAAAGAATGCATGAGATTATTAAATATTGAAAATCTTGAATGATATTCATATATATATATATAATAGTACAAAAGATGTTAAAAATAGTTTAAGTCTTGATTGACGGTCAAGGACGATCAATTATGACGGTTAATGGCGGTCATAATTGAGAGTTAAAGGCGATCAATTATGACGGCTAAGAGCGATCATAATTAACAGTTAAAAATAATCTTAATTGATAATTAAACATAATTAATAGTTAAAAATGATCATATAAATCCATTTACAACGTTAAGGACTTTTTAACATTTTATCATAATTTAAAAAGTAATTGACCGAAAGCTCCATTCGTCCACACGCAGATCCCAACAGGGATTGTACCTGGCAGTGCTTTTGGAAAATTGATGAAGTTGCGTCTATAGATATTGGAGGCATGTGAGTGAGGCTCACACACCTATTAAATGGAGCCTAACCTAGTCCTATCATGTAGATAAATGGTTTTTAATTTTAATAGACTTGTTTAAGCCACAGAAGTTTCAAACATGAATGATCAAAATTCAACGTATAAAACAGGAAAAAAGAAAAAAGGAAAAAAAAATTATTTGTCTCTATCTCATTCATCTTTGGTTTTATTTTAATATAAAGAAAGTATAAATAATTAGCGTATATCATTGACAAGAAGGACACCTCCAATTTAGGCGTGATTGACTCGGCAAAGACTCGAAGAGAAAGTACAGGCTCTCTCAGCTGACTAGCGTGTGGTTTATAAACGAGTAAACGACGCTCCAAGGTCCAAAATCTTGCATCAGTCTGAACATGAAACAGTATTTATCAAGAGGGTATAATGACATGAGTTTTGATATGAATAATTACAGTTGTGCATTAATCTGTATATTAAAACTGATTTATTCATATTCAAAATTTAAATTAATACTGTTTTTAATAAAATCTACTTTTTGACCAATCATATCATATTGGTGCACAGATTAGTGTACAATTATGCTTGCAATTATATTTTTTCTAATGATATAATCTCATTAAAAAAAAGAGAAAGCGTAAATGATTAAAAAAATATTTATTTTATTTATTAAAATAAAATATTATAAAAAGTAATTTAGAAATAAAAAGTGAGTCTCCTAAATTTCTTTCCTAAAATAGGGATTACTGTTTATCCATAAACCTTTATCCTAAAATATGGATATTTTAATAAAAACCTTATAAAAATCTTAAATTAGAAAAATTTGATACTTTAAATACAGGATATGAATGCTCTAATGTGATGTACTGGCGTGTAGAGGTTTGTTAAGCATTCCTCTCATTATATCATTGATTTTGTAAATGGACTGTACACAATTTTAAAAAGAGAAATACTGAAGTCACACGCGACTTTTCTCCACTGAAACTCGTTTTTTTAATTTAATAATTAAAGAAATATCTTTGTAATAATATTGTAAATTTTTTACTTTTAAAAATATTTAAAATTATTAAAAGAAATACATAAAACAAAAAGCAAAAAATAAAAAATAAAAAATTGCCTTGACAAGGATCCTTGTCAAGATTCCCTGGGTGTGGCTATAGAGCTACTCTTTTAAAAAATGGTAATATAGTGTGATCTAACTTATTAAGAAAATTTAAAAAATATATATTCAAAACAAAATAATTTCTAAAAATATAAAATGGTAAAAATTAAAATTTTAGATTCCATCTACTTTTTCTATTTTTATTTTAGTTTTTTTTTAATTTTTTAATAAGCTACGTGGAACCATAATGTAGTGTTAGATCAAAGGCCAAAATGTGTCCTATAAATTAGAGGCATAGTAGCAAAAAATATAAATGAAGGAAATGATACTTAACCTCCTGTTTTTGCCCACTCAAACTTGTTGTTTTGGATATTTTAATTTTTTTTCTCAATTATTAAGAAAGGAAATAATTGTGAAGTTATGGCTTTTTTTTAATGATTAAAGATGCTTAAAAAATATTTAAAAGAAAAAAAAATACAATTTACATTGGTGATAACTTTGATAGAGAAAAAACACGTGGCTTAGAGTATTGGCAATGATCTAGTTATTGTAAGTCTAAAATTTGGCTAAAAGTTGAGATTTTGGTTAAAACTAAAATCCTTGAAGATATTAATCTACATTAGACTATCCATCTCAAAGTTAAAATAATAAAATAATATTATGTATTTTAATAAGATTTTTTTTATATATTTTGTAAATATATTCTATATATTAATTAATAATTTAATTTTTATTTAAAATTATTGTTTCATAATTATTTTTTATATCAACCCAATTATTCAACATAAAATAGCATTATTTATGTTGCCCAGATGACTAACACAAGAGGGGGGGTGAATTGAGTTGTATTTAAAAAAAAAATAACAATTATAAATCAAATATACAATATAAAATATAAACAAAATATGAAACAACAATAAATATAAAGAGTAAGGGTAAGAGAGAAGCAAACTCAGTATGTTAACGAGGTTCGGCCCCACTGCCTACGTCCTCGCCTCAAGCTACCCCTTGAGGATCCCCGAATTCACTATTCAATCTCCTTCAGGTGGAGATAGAAACCTATTACACCTTTGAACAACACCGCTACAAAGGATCCGTGTAGAACACCCTCTACACTTGCAATCACCTTACACGTGGTGATTCAACGATTCCCTGTGTAGAACACTTTCTACACGCACAAGGGTTTACACACCCTTTTACTGATACAAGAATTGATAGTGGGTAGGATATCAGAAAACACTCCTCAATGAGTGAAATAAGAACAATACAGCACAAACTATATCTCTCAAAATGAAAAGGGTTAAGGCTCAATGCTTAGAGAAGAGAGAATGAAAGCTTTGAATGAATGTTGTATGCTCTTGGTGTTGTGAATGTGAAGCTCTCAAATGATCTATTTATAGGCATATGAGACTTCATATTCAAATTTAAAAAGATTCACATGTCAAAACATCATCATTCACTTTTCAAAAATTCAAACCTAATCTTTTTACTTTTTGCATATGACAAAAGGAGCACACTTTGCTTTAAAAAAAATCAAACCTAATCTTTTACTTTTTGCATATGACAAAAGGAGCACACTTTGCTTTTCAAAAAATCAAACCTAATCTTTTACTTTTTGCATATGACAAAAGGAGCACACTTTGCTTTTCAAAAATTTCAAATCTAATCTTTTACTTTTTGCATATGACAAAAGGAGCACACTTTACTTTTCAAAATTTTCAAACAAAGACATCTTCCTTTTGCATAAGTCAAGAAAAACATCAATTACTTTTGAAATTATTCAAATAAAACATGCACATGTGAAAAATGACAATCAATCATTTTTTATATTTTCAAAATTCAAACATTTAATCATGGTATACACATGTGAAAGATGACAATCAATTATCTTTCAAAATATTCAAATTTAA
This sequence comes from Carya cathayensis, assembly GCA_011037825.1. Lineage (NCBI taxonomy): Eukaryota > Viridiplantae > Streptophyta > Magnoliopsida > Fagales > Juglandaceae > Carya > Carya cathayensis. The sequence goes on along the minus strand of QGSO01000233.1, from coordinate 1,113,236 downwards.
TTTTCAAAAAAATTCATGCACATGTGGAAAATGTATTTTAATGCTTTATGATAAAATATTAATTTTGACCCTTAATCCTAATTTCGAATTTTTAAGAGATTTACAACATTACTCTATGACTTTAATGTGAACTTGTTCCCTTCTTGCTCATGCTTGGTTCCTTGATGTACTTGATTCCATTGTGTGGACAATTTGAGTTTGAGACTCTTTCATTCTTTAAATTCATTTCTTATCATCAAAATCCATGTGTAGATTTTTAATTACATGAAACTTGAAATCTTGGGTTCAACAATTTACAAAGAAATATTTCTTGAAAAATTTGCACATAATATAGCTTCTTTTACTAATGAAAGCTTTAAAAAAGTTTAATAAGTTTTTGTTAATTATTTGTAAATAAAATATAAATTTGATGGGTAAATAATGAATATCTAATTTTGAAAATTCTTTTAAAGTTACAGTAACTTAAATTTTAAGTTAAAAATTTTAAATTATTTCAATGTAGCTTATTCATATAAAATTTAATTATATTTTAGATTTGGTCAATTTTTTACTGGTCTAGTATCAGTGCTCCAAATTAGTATTTTAAATACCGTATCGTACCTATGAATAAATTCTATACTGGCCACTGATTCAGTATAAGTATTACATCTGTTTTGTACTGCTTCAAATACCAACTGGTATTTTGGCATTTATTTTATAATTTAAAATAATTTATTCAAATTAGATTATTTATAATTTATATATATATATATATATGTATTTATATATAATTTATTTATATATAGATTATTATTATAAAGAATAATTTATATATAAAATTTATTTATATATCAATTATTTTAAAATAGTATATAAAACAGTATCAATATTAAAATATTTCTTTCTAATCCTTTGAACTGTATGTCTCAAGTACCGTATTGAAAACTTTGCTCTAAACAATACCATCTTATATGAAACAGAAAAAATTTTCGAAGACCCTTTCGGTCCGTCTAGTCAGTTTTCTAATGAGTAATAGTACTGGCTTACCGAAAACGAGTATTGAGTCCATTGACCAGTTCCTGGTCAACGGTCGTCCTTTATCCTTAGGAGTCGACGTCGTTTCGAGCCGTATTGTCATTTCGACGAAATTTCCCAAGAAAGAGAATCGGACGTCAGCCCAACTCTCCTCAAATACACTTGAAGAATCAAACCCACCCTTTAAAATCCGACGACTCCCCCTCCTTCCCCTCCGTCTTCCATTATCGCCGACGCAAAGTCCGAGTCATCCTGCTGGCCGATTCTCCGCCATGGCTATAGCTGCCGACCACAAGTCTCCGTCCGATGGAAAATCCTGGAACTTCTTCAAGCTACCGTTTCTTCACTCTGCCTCTGGGAATAATAGCACCAATACGACGTCTTCGTCGTCTTCGTACAACGCTCATCACCAGAATAATCACAGACATGATGATAACAGTAATGACATCCATAATAATCATCCACTTGTGGAGGGATCGAACCCTTCTCACTCCTCAAGCTCGGTATCTTCTGTTGCGAGGTCGCTCCTCCCGGCCCGGCGTCGGCTGAAACTAGATCCTTCTAATAAGCTCTACTTTCCCTGTACGTACTTCGTTTATCTTGCTCACGTCCCTGTTTCTTATCTCTCTCGTGTCTGAGTTTTGTTCGATCTCGATCTGACTTCGGGTGGTTTATTCTTTTGAACTTCATGAATTGACAATTCTATTCGATCGCAAAAATATTCTCATTATTTAAATCGATTAGTGGCTCAAACTGTTTCCGAAATTCGCTTTGGTGCGGATTTTGTTGGTATCTCTAGAGTGGGAAAAAAGGAGCAAGATAAAGCTCACCTGTTTGGATTTTATTCTTTGTAAGAAAGTTGACCGTGTTTGTGTTTGTCTTGTTGGTGCTGGCCTAGAAGGAGAGATAGTAAATGGAACTCCGATGTTGATAATTCAGAAGAACTTTCAAAATATGTCATGGTCTTATTGTTGGAATTTGTTTGGTTTCTGAAGAGTACAGGTGAAACGAGAGAACGCGACATTGTTAGAGTGGGTAGTTCATTTGTGCTGGAGAACCATATTATCGAAGTCCTACTACAAAATATCCCTACATGCCTCCAATTCAAAACTTACTGGGACTTTAAATGTATAATTAAGCCCTTTACATACGGCTTACAAGGTTTTAACTTGTCTGATCCTCGTTCTCTCCGTCATTTGGTACCGAAGCTTGTTTTGTTCTTTATTTCGTATCGCTGTTGTAATATTTCTACATGCTTGCTTGATTCCGTTATTCTTGCCCGATGAAGATGATTTAATTATTCAGCTTATTTTGTTCTTTATTTTGTATCTTTTGCTGGATTAACTTATTTTTTCCTGGCGATTGAGTTATTTATCTGTTTTCCTTTTGAAGATGAACCTGGCAAACAGGTAAGGAGTGCTGTTAGGATTAAAAATACGAGCAAATCCAATGTAGCTTTTAAGGTAAATACAAATTTTTTTCTTACGTTTTCTTTTTTCACTGGTTATTTGTCATTGAGTATTGGTTATTATATTATTCCTGGAAATAAGGAGATATATCCCTGAAATAAAATTTACCGTTAAGCTATTTCTCAGAGGAGTATGTGATAGTTGATCTTGTTATCATAAGGAGCAGTGTATCAAACCTTCTAATGTTTTTCCCCCTTGCTTCAGTTCCAAACTACTGCACCAAAAAGCTGTTTCATGCGTCCTCCCGGGGCTATTCTCACTCCTGGAGAGAGTCTCATAGCAACTGGTAATAGTATGCGTTTGGGCATTTCTTTTATTTTTAATGATATGCATTCATCAGGGCTGATGGATATCAATCTTGGTACCATTCTGTTTAATTAATATATTAACAAGTTTACCCTTTTCATTTGGATGGATATGCTAGTGTTCAAGTTTGTGGAGCTGCCAGAGAATAATGAAAAACCAGATAAGAGCAAGCTTAAGTTCAAAATAATGAGCCTCAAGGTCAAAGGAGTAACAGACTATGTACCCGAGCTGGTAAGTTTCTCACTTTTCTAAATTCCATTGTATTATCATCTAAAATGTGATGAACATTCACAGTTATATTTCCTATTCATTGTGGGCTTGAACATTTATGTACTTGGTGTATATACCATGTCTGGGTTAAGCTGATGCAAATTTCTGCACGTCTTATTCCTTTCTATAGATGAGATATGTGCAATCCATTATCAGATCAATAACTAGGGAAACAGGATGTTATAGATATGAGCTTTATACGGACAACTAGTGTTCCTGGACGATTACTTATACTGATGATTTGGGAAAACCTTTCTTTTTGATAAGTCAATGAATTGGGAAAAGCTATAGTTAATAATACTTCTTAAATGTACTTACTAATTTATTCTAGATGATCCTGCTGCTGCCTACAGAATTGATGTTCTATTTAATCACGATTTAAGTTTTTCTATGGCCATGAACAATGCTATTATTCAGCCTTAATAATATTCTGAGTTGCTTCCTACCTCTATTGGATGCTTACTTTAGCTGCTTGTTTTATCCTTTCATTCCTTTCTCATGCGCCTCTCTGTAGATAAATTGTGAAGTGAATAAAAACTCAATTGAATTGTTCTTTGTGAAGTGGTACTTTATTATGTAAATTTATTTTCCCTTTGCTCCCCCTTCATCCAGTTTGATGAGCAGAAGGACCAAGTGGCAGTGGAGCAGATATTGCGAGTTGTTTTTCTAGATCCTGGGCGTCCTAACCCTGTAAATACTACTGGTGTTTAAATGCCAGGGCGATTTAATTTTTATTATTTTCTTATTATATGGAGGACGCCTGTTTATGAGGTTTAATTTGTTGTTTTATTCAAGGCCATGGAAAAATTGAAGAGGCAATTGGCTGAAGCCGAGGCTGCACTGGAGGCTCGTAAGAAACCTCCAGAAGATGCCGGTCCAAGGATTATTGGGGAAGGTCTTGTGATTGATGAATGGGTAAGTCAATGTTTTCGGTATTTGTTATGAAATTTTCCTTATGAAATTTAGTTTATATGATGGATTTCATGTATATTTCTCCATTGTTCTCTCAGAAAGAGCGGAGGGAAAGATACCTTGCTCGACAGCAGGTTGAAGCGGTAGACTCTGTATAGAGTGGTGCTTGCGTGTTATTTGGAGTCTACTTAGTTTAGAATTGAGTTCTCTGTGACGTATTGTGTTTCAATCCCACTAAATGTATCGTGTAATGAGAAGGGTCTTTGTATTCATAGAATGATTAGTAAACTCCCAACTTCTTTTGGTGAAAGAAAGACTCGCGAGGTGAATCTCCTACACTTTTGAGGGATTCAATGGTCAGCCAGATGCCACCTGACTCTGGATAGTATGATTTTTGTTTTTGTTTTGTTGTTTCTCTTCCTCCCCCAGTAGACAAAATAGTCTTTCTGTTTTTATTATTGGAAAACTTCCAAGCTTTTATCAATCAATCAACAAATCCAAGATTAAACACATTGTCTATTCTTCAACGCCTTTTGGTAATCCTACAGTCCTTCTCTTTCCTTTCTGAACTTTACATTTTTGGGTCTATGAAAAAACCACTCTGAATCAGTGAATTCCTTCTGAGTATTTGGTTTCGAGCTACCACAGCCATCTACTTAAAACTCATCCTGTTCTAGATTGAGTTTAACTTTTCCATTACCATATTAGCATCATCCACGCCTCCCCTGCTTTTTCTGTATTTTCCTACCGCAAGCTCCCTGTGCATCTTTTGCAGCTTCACCTCATTCTCATAAATTGGGACATTTTTTTTTCTTCGAGGTAGTTGGTCTGTGTTCAATTTTCCCCTTTGCCAAATTGAGTTTAGTAGTCAAGGCATTGTTACATGCCTCCATAAACACAACTTCACTACAGTTGGAACGCTCAAACCCCCCATATTTGTTTCCAATACACTACTTAGGAATGCTCTTATGGAGGGCAACAATTAAACTTGCGTAACCTCCTATTTCTTTTTTCTCTGTTTTTTTTTTATTGGTTGGCCCCGAAAGGATTTTCCTGTTTCTAGCATATTCATATGGTACTCCAAACTGCTCCCATTTACTGTAAAAATGGGTTGCAGGGAATTCATTCTGCTGTGGCGCAGCATCATTTGGTACTAAAAAGACCCGGAGAATAAAAAAATAAAAAAAAGAATCAAATTACCTTGGACGTGCACACAGGTTGACAAGCATTACTAGCTATCCCGTCGTCCTTCGGCGCCCAACTGGCAGTGACGGCCGCCGTATCAAGATCTCTATTATTACTGCTAGCTGCATTAAGCTCGTCTCTCTTTTTTGTCGTGGTCCTCGTGGACGGCAGCAGCCTTCCAGTTTTACGTTTCGACGACGGTTTAGCTTTACATATCGTGCGACAATAGATGGATATTTTCATTCTTATAGAAGTACCAAAAGGACATGACAGAAGATTATTGGTCGGTTAAAAACATTGGCCATTTTCTTTGTGGACACAGTTTTCGGTTAGAGGAAGTTTCTTCCAAATTATCTATAAACAAGTATCTGTTATGCATATATTTTTAAAATTTTTAACTTAAAAATTGACATACGTCCATTTATTAAAAAATTATGTACTTATCTGTTATGCATATCTGTCCTTTTGCTCTGTATAAACAAGATTAGCCTCATCGATCGGCCACAAGATGCAATATGTCCAAATTCAGCCACTCGATCGGTGATGACATCATTACATGCCAAGACGACAACGTTTTCGTGGGTCTTGCTATGTTTTGGATAGCTTTATGATAAATCGCCAAGAAACTCCCTTTCATCACTTTATCCAAACAAAAGATCCGCCAATTGTAAAACTGAAAACCAAGGCTCCCACCACTGGTTTTGGTGTCAGTTTCAGATACTCAAAACCGCTCTGGCTCTCCACGCAAATTGATTATATAATGTTCCATTGTTCCCTATAAATGTGCAATTTACGATCATCTTCTTAGACAATTAGCTAGGCAAGTCCCAAGATAAGATACGTTGTTCTGAAAGAACTTCGTTGACAAGCAAAAAGCTAAAGGAAAGATGAGCGATTTGAGCAGAGCTTGCATGGCAGCCAGCGTAGTTGTGGTTAAAGAAAGCAAATGTCACAGCTCTCAGAGGAACTCCGGCCTTCGGCCTCTCGATATAGGGACAAGGAGATGCTTTTCCTTCACTAGTTTACAAGAAGACGGGCTTGATGATGTCCATTCCGTAAACAATGAGAATCGACGACAGCAGGCTGAAGGATCGTTTCAGAAAGTCATGTACCTGAATTGCTGGATACCAAGCTAGCTTGCCAGAATTTCAGCAGAAGAATTGACAAACTTCCTGACGTTGGCTGTTGCATGATTTACATACGCAAAAATAGAAAGAAGCCGAGCAGCACAGCCCGAAATTGCTTCTTGTATTTGACGTTGTGATATTTAACATCTATGCTTTTTTATGGGGGCGTCTTTTAAATGTTACTAATGATTTGTACAATTCCTCGTATACAAGTTTTGTGCAGTCTATCTATAAAAATTTGGATCGAAATAAAACAAAATGAAAAAATTGTTATAAACGGATTTATATGATTATCTTTAGCCATCAATTAAGACTATCTTTAGCCGTCAATTATGACCGCTCTTATATGTCAATTATGACATTTGTTTAACCGTCAATTATGACCGCCCTTAACCGTCATAATTGACCGTCTTTAACTGTCAATTATGACCGTCTTTAGTCGTCATAGTTGACCGCCCTTAGCTGTCAATTAAAACTTAAGATATACTTAAACTCCTTTGTACTCCTATATATATGGGTATCATTTACTTTTATATGAAAAAAAGCTTTACATTGAATAACAACTCTTTTTCTTGCAATATTTTTTCTCTCTTAGTTTTATAACACGTTATCAGCATGAGATTATGTTGATTATGAAGTTAGTGGTCTTCTACTTCAAGGAAGTTTTTCAATATATTATTTGCAATTCCCAATGTGAGTATTAAAGATTATACTCCTTATTATTACTTGATAAAATTCTATATTTATTCGCATAGTTTACATCTCAGTTATATCTATGGTGAATTAAAATTTTCATAATTTACATTTCAGTTATATCTGTGGTCAATTTTATTTTTATTCACATAGTTTATATACAAGTTCTATTTATTTTTTTATACTTGCTATAAATTATTGATGATAAGATTCATCTTGGAATAGAAATGGAGCATCCTTGAAGGATCGCCTTAAACTAATAATTTTATGGAGTATCTTATAATAAAAGATCTATTGATTTTGTGATATAGTTTAAATGAGTGATACGTGTACCAAAAGCTCGTTATGATTAATATACCTGAAGTTGCATAATTGAAATTGTGTAAAGAAAAGCCACTAAAGAATATCTGTTTAAATTGAATGCCTCGAATGTGCTCTTGAAGTAGCAATATTGAGTGCGAAAGTTTACAAAATATTCTAAATGTATATCTTGTCTTCTAGTGGCTGAGCAAAATAATGAGTTTTTGTTAAGAAATCATTAGTCACGTCAAACTAGTTCCACATCATTCCCTAAAGTGAATGGTATTGGATTTATATCATTCTCAGAAGAAAACGATTCATTTCTTTTCAAAGAAACTAAGAGATTTGATGTGGTGATGAATATCTTTATAGTACTTCTTTGATTTCGGGCCAAAAGCTCGTATTGAACAAACTATCAGCTTTCTCTTTGAGATGATATTATACAACTATTGAATCAAATATTGTGATGCATAAAAAATGATATGATTCAAAATATCTGTATGTTTTTCATGATTGTATTGATCATCTGAAATCAATTTCAATAACTCGAATAATTTTCATATAGACGTCTATAAAAGAACTAGAATATTCTTTTACTATAAAGTCTTCCCACCATGAGCGGAAAAAATATTTTGCTAGAAACAAATAAAATGAAATAATTCGACGTTATCTTGATTATCATAGGTGAACTGGAAGTTCATATGATAATTAATTTATGGATGCAATAAGATAAAAAGGTCTCATATTCTAGTTGCTAAAATCCCAACGAGGATTGAAGTCCTCGTATAAAAATTAAGAAATTTAGCAGTCTAATGAACATAAGATATGTCTAAAAGCATGTGAGACCTATTGACATAAAAGATAAAGCATCCCGAAAGAGAAAAGCACAAAGAAAAGAAATTGGAGCTCCTGAAGAGGCCATACCTACAAAACAAGCAATAAAATCCATTCAAAATTTCTGTACAAAATTCTCTCATAATAAAAACTCTTGAAGAGTATAATTCTACTGAAAAGTACCTATTGAAGAGGTTTTTCATGAAATGACTTCCCTTGAAGAAGGATAGGTACCTGAAAATAACGAGATCTTGATACATTTCATGAGTATTGAAGAAATTCTGGATAGAAATAAAACTGTTGTCAACAACGTATTTTCATATAAGATGGCACTTAACATTATCAGAAGTAATGAAGAAAGTGAGCCAAGAACCGTCGAAAAATATCGACGTAAAATATTGGCCAAAATAGAAAGAAAAAATTAATGCAGAATTGATATCACTAGTAAAATGTGATACATATGGACTTGTAGTCTAAACACTTAAGAGCTGATGCTTGTTGAATATCAGTGGGTATTTGTATAAAAGAAATGAAAAAGTGATAAATAAATCACGAGTCGGTTTTTTACAGAAATAATATTAATATGCTTTTAAAGTGGACGAAATTATATTGAGGTTTTTATTAGTTTGATAGTTACCGAGAGTTTGGGTATGCATGATTAACTGTATATTTATATAGATAACTAGATATGAAATGCATGAAGCATATAGTCCTAAAGTACTTATTCTATCAAGTTTCAAAAATCCTTATATGATCTAAAACAATCCCAACACATGTGGAACAAGCTATTTTCTATATATATTTAGTATCTAGATTAGCTTTTATTGCAGTTTATATAGATGATTTAAATGTCATTGAAACTCCAGAAGAGCTCATGAAAACTGCACATATTTGAAATATAAATCAGAAATCCTTTCNATCCAAACAAAAGATCCGCCAATTGTAAAACTGAAAACCAAGGCTCCCACCACTGGTTTTGGTGTCAGTTTCAGATACTCAAAACCGCTCTGGCTCTCCACGCAAATTGATTATATAATGTTCCATTGTTCCCTATAAATGTGCAATTTACGATCATCTTCTTAGACAATTAGCTAGGCAAGTCCCAAGATAAGATACGTTGTTCTGAAAGAACTTCGTTGACAAGCAAAAAGCTAAAGGAAAGATGAGCGATTTGAGCAGAGCTTGCATGGCAGCCAGCGTAGTTGTGGTTAAAGAAAGCAAATGTCACAGCTCTCAGAGGAACTCCGGCCTTCGGCCTCTCGATATAGGGACAAGGAGATGCTTTTCCTTCACTAGTTTACAAGAAGACGGGCTTGATGATGTCCATTCCGTAAACAATGAGAATCGACGACAGCAGGCTGAAGGATCGTTTCAGAAAGTCATGTACCTGAATTGCTGGATACCAAGCTAGCTTGCCAGAATTTCAGCAGAAGAATTGACAAACTTCCTGACGTTGGCTGTTGCATGATTTACATACGCAAAAATAGAAAGAAGCCGAGCAGCACAGCCCGAAATTGCTTCTTTTATTTGACGTTGTGATATTTAACATCTATGCTTTTTTATGGGGGCGTCTTTTAAATGTTACTAATGATTTGTACAATTCCTCGTATACAAGTTTTGTGCAGTCTATTTATAAAAATTTGGATCGAAATAAAACAAAATGAAAAAATTGTTATAAACGAATTTATATGATCATCTTTAATTATCAATTAAGACTATCTTTAGCCGTCAATTATGACCGCTCTTATCCGTCAATTATGACATTTATTTAACCGTCAATTATGACCGCCTTTAATCGTCATAATTGACCGTCCTTAACTGTCAATTATGATCGTCTTTAGTCGTCATAATTGACCGTCCTTAGCTGTCAATTAAAACTTAAACTATACTTAAACTCCTTTGTACTCCTATATATATGGATATCATTTACTTTTATATGAAAAAAAGCTTTGCATTGAATAACAACTCTTTTTCTTGCAATATTTTCTCTCTCCTAGTTTTATAACACGTTATCAGCATGAGATTATGTTGATTCTGAAGTTAGTGGTCTTCTACTTCAAGTAAGTTTTTCAATATATTATTTGCAATCCCCAATGTGAGTATTAAAGATTATACACCTTATTATTACTTGATAAAATTTTATATTTATTCGCATAGTTTACATCTCAGTTATATCTATGGTGAATTAAAATTTTCATAATTTACATTTCAGTTATATCTGTGGTCAATTTTATTTTTATTCACATAGTTTATATACAAGTTCTATTTATTTTTTTATACTTGCTATAAATTATTGATGATAAGATTCATCTTGAAATAGAAATGGAGCATCCCTGAAGGATCGCTTTAAACTAATAATTTTATAGAGTATTTCATAATAAAAGATCTATTGATTTTGTGATATAGTTTAAAGGAGTGATACGTGTACCAAAAGCTCGTTATGATTAATGTACCCGAAGTTGCATAATTAAAATTGTGTAAATAAAAGCCACTAAAGAATATTTGTTTAAATTGAATGCTTCGAATGTGCTCTTGAAGTAGCAATATCGAGTGCGAAAGTTTACAAAATATTCTAAACGTATATCTTGTCTTCTAGTGGCTGAGCAAAATAATGAGTTTTTGTTAAGAAATCATTAGTCACTTCTAACTAGTTCCACATCATTCCCTGAAGTGAATGGTATTGGATTTATATCATTCTCAGAAGAAAACAATTGATTTTTTTCAAAGAAACCAAGAGATTGGATGTGGTGATGAATATCTTTATAGTACTTCTTTGATTTCGGGCCAAAAGCTCGTATTGAACAAACTATCAGCTTTCTCTTTGAGATGATATTATACAACTATTGAATCAAATATTGTGATGCATAAAAAATGATATGATTCAAAATATTTGTATGTTTTTCATGATAGTATTGATCATCCGAAATCAATTTCAATAAGTCGAATAATTTTCATATAGACGTCTATAAAAGAACTAGAATATTCTTTTACTATAAAGTCTTTCCACAATAAGCGGAAAAAATATTTTGTTAGAAGCAAATAAAATGAAATAATTCGACGTTATCTTGATTATCATAGGTGAACTGGAAGTTCAGATGATAATTAATTTATGGATACAATAAGATAAAAATGTCTCATATTCTAGCTGCTAAAATCCCAACGAGGATTGAAGTCCTCGTATGAAAATTAAGAAATTTAGCAGTCTAATGAACATAAGATATGTCTAAAAGCGTGTGAGACCTATTGACACAAAAGATAAAGCATCCCGAAAAAGAAAAGCATAAAGAAAAGAAATTGGAACTCCTGAAGAGACCGTACCTACAAAACAAGCAATAAGATCCATTCAAATTTTCTGTACAAAATTCTCTCATAATAAAAACTCCTAAAGAGTATAATTCTTCTGAAGAGTACCTCCTGAAGAGATTTTTCATGAAATGACTTCCCTTGAAGAATGATAGGTACCTGAAAATAACGAGATCTCAATACATTTCATGAGTATTGAAGAAATTCTGGATAGAAATAAAACCGTTGTCAACAACGTATTTTCATATAAGATGGCACTTAACATTATCAGAAGTAATGAAGAAAGTGAGCCAAGAACCGTCGAAAAATATCGACGTCAAATATTGGCCAAAATAGAAAGAAAAAATTACTGCAGAATTGATATCACTAGTAAAATGTGATACATATGGACTTGTAGTCCAAACACCTAAGAGCTGATGCTTGTTGAATATCAGTGGATATTTGTATAAAAGAAATGAAAAAGTGATAAATAAATCACGAGTCGATTTTTTACAGAAATAATATTGATATGCTTTTAAAGTAGACGAAATTATATTGAGGTTTTTATTAGTTTGATAGTTACCGAGAGTTTGGGTATGCATGATTAACTGCATATTTATATAGATAACTAGGTATGAAATGCATGAAGCATATAGTCCTGAAGTACTTATTCTATCAAGTTTCAAAAATCCTTATATAATCTAAAACAATCCCAACACATGTGGAACAAGCTATTTTCTATATATATTTAGTATCTAGATTAGTTTTTATTGCAGTTTATATAGATGATTTAAATGTCATTGAGACTCCAAAAGAGCTTATGAAAACTGCACATATTTGAAATATAAATCAGAAATCCTTTCAGTTTCGAGGGGAAGATGAATGAAATTATTAGTTCTAAAATACCTTATCTTGAATGCAATTAGTATTTCAGATTCATATTATGATTTTGTAAGAAATGTGCATTATTAAAGGAGAAATAAAATGGAGCACACAGAATATCTATCAGGAAATAGAAACACAATATGAATATTTGTGAAATATTATTTTATTATCTCGAAACAAAATTACAGAAATTTGAGGCTCTTCGCCTCATTATTTAAACGATTTTGTTCTTCAAAAATTTGCATGGTATCCCTATCTAAAGGAGTAGGCAATCTAAAAGAAGAGTCAAGTAATGATTTTAAATTCCTATTCTCTTACTTTATTGCTCCTACCTTCATGTTGAACTCCAGAAAAAGTCGCTAAATGATAGAAATTTCTCGTTGAGTTTGTCAACCTCACAAATTTTGGATTGTAGTCGCTAAGAAAATGCGACAATGGTTGATGAGTATTGGGTACCGAGACTTACAAGCTCGTAGATAGCATCATCATCTGACTTATTAGTCAAATCATTTTTGTATTGCATTATAGCACCTACGTAGAAGCAGAAACAACTGGTGAACGAGATGTAGAATACCTCATATATTGGTTATAAAAATATTGATGAGTCATTGCAGAGTAGGAATGCAGTGAGATATTACATAGTAAGTAGGCCTGCACATCGACCCACCCAAGTCATATGTTGGCCCGACCCAGAACGACCCGTAGTGAAAGGTCACCATAACTCGACCCGATCCGACCCGTAAATTTTGGATCGGATCGAACCCGTTAAACCCGAACCATTCTAGAACAGTTCCATGCGCAGGAAACCCAGAAGCTTCAGATCTTTTGGCTGGTATCTATGACCAACTGTGATTGTTGTTTGTAGAAGCATAGGAAACCTAAAAGCTTCAGATCCTTCGCCTTTTTACTCTCCTACCGATCTATAACCAACTGATCGGTTCCAATCCTCTGCCTTGTAGAATCAAAAGGAAAACCACCGAAGCCAGAAACAACTAGAATGATAAAAAAGCAGAATAATCATACCGACCCATGACCATTACCATCTCTGTTACAAGCTATTTCGCAACAGCAGCATTACAGAAACAAACCCATTTTAAATTACCTCAGAGCCCTAGGTTTGATCTCCGGGAGTAATGTCTTTTACAGAAGAAGAACACCAGAATTAAAAAAAAAAAAAAAAAAAAATCCATGTTAGGTTTTGCCAGTCATGCCTCCAAGAGTCTTCGTTAGGATCTGGGTCTCGTAAGACCAGGTCGGCTAGATTTTGTTAATCATCGTCATAAGCACTGTGTCTGTTGGAATGTGAATCAGAGTCGAGTGTGATGGCTGGTGGAGAGGTGAGGGGGAGTGCTCCGGAGAGGAAGAGAGGTGGGAGTGGGAGAAGGAAGATCAAGGTCATCAAATTTGATTTCCGTTCTCGTATTCGGATCCATGATTTTCGCATCCCCAGGAACCATTAACCGCAAGAAGAAGAAGGGGGCAGGGCTAGGGATCGATGTTGAAGGGCTTTCGAAGGAAATATCGGGTTCCAAGTGACGGCCCGACGTTCATCGGGTCTAATACAATCAAAACCGGATTTTGATGTGAACCGACTTTTTCGGGTTCAATCTAAGCGGGTTGCACGGGTTGATCTGCCCATCATAATTTTTACACAGGACTAATAGTAAGAATGCAGACTAATTACAGAAAAGTGAAGAATATGAGATGCAAATGAAGATGAGCTGAATATTTCTTTTATAGAGAAAATTATGAAAGCTAGACAAAATTATATATATTGATAGAGGATACGTTAAACATAGATATTAGGCTTAAAATTAAAAGAAGCTTGCCCCTACTCTATTAGAAGTTGGACTTTTTCAGATATCCGCGTCAAGATTAAATGCAGCTTATCCTTATTCTCTAAGTCTTTGGACTTCTTCAAATATCTGTTGCAGCTGATCCTATATTTGAGCCCATCCTCTTTCCAGTATAAGTGACTGAAGATCACGGACATACTGTTTTAGCGCCTTATTCTCCTCCTTTAGTTTCTTGTTCTTACGACTCTTCGCAGAGAACTCCTAATGCAATTAAGATATCTAATTATTGAGTTGGTTAATCTCATTCACTTTAGCTAATAACCTCTGAGACATGGTCGTAATAGAGGCAGAACATTGAGCACTAAGAAATCTTGATTCCGAAACGATATCAGAATAACTCCTTCCAGAAAAATGAATCTTGGCTCCTATCATAAGAGCAACATCCTCAGGTGAGTAAAAGGAAAGAAAAATCATCTCTATTGCTTTACAGCGTCTCTCGTGAAGCATCTCTTTACAAGAGACAAAAGATGTAGCATCATAGCCCTGCGGCGCTTGACAACTACAGAAGAGATGTAAAATCCTGCGGTGCTTGTATGGTTTAAAAAGGTGGCCACCGTTTTTATTGAATATGGAGGTTGGCAGCTTAATTTTGATGACTTCTCCACTAACTATATTATTCACAAGAACTCCAGAAGAGCACAACTCCAGAAAAGTAGTGAATTTAATGTTAAAACGATTTTGAATCAATATGACGAATTTGTTTACCAAAGCATACCAACTGCATCATTTAAAGAGTTGGTACATAATATTGAGATGCATCAACGCAAAGATGTTTCACTATAAAGTCTTGAAGAACTTTTATATGAACAAAATTAATCCCTTGAGTACTTCAATGGTTGTTCGATCACTTGATGTGCAGAAATATCTATTTTGTCCTTGTAAAGACGATAAAGAAACTCTTAGTCCTGAAGTACCTTATCTCAGTGCAATTGGAGCCCTAATGTATCTTGTAAATTGCACTCGGTTTGATATTGCATTTTGAAATTCCCAATGCACCCCTGTAAAACCACGAAATTGTCTACCAATTTCCTTGAACAAATTGATTAGATCTCAATATCTAGAATTATTAAACAAATCAAAATACTCAAAGAGAATAAACAAATTTGTAAGACATAATGATTGTTTACGAAGGGAAACCCTTTAAAGAACTCTTTAAAGGTAAAACCCTACGGGGCAACCAAATTCAGGAAAGTCAATCTTATTATTTGAAGAACAATTACAAGCAATCATCAATTACAAAACCTTTGCAAATCGACTATCTTACTTGCCAAAACAAACAACACGTTTGTCTTCTACCGCAGTAGCAGCTAGAACCTCTGGCGATTTTCAAATGTTGCCTTTCCTCCTAGAACTCTAGGGGCTGAATTCCAATCACACGATCTTCCAACACCGGAGCATGATCACACTTAAAGAGAGATGAAAAACCCCATGAAAATTCTCAAGTGAATTTTCTCACACATATGCTCAGAATATCCTCTCTGAAATTCGTGGCTCAAAGTCCATAATAAGATACAAAATCGAATCCCTTTAAATAGAAAGTTTGGAAAGAGTTTCAGTCACAGTAGGACTCTGCTAACGGTTAGCAACAGCCGCGGAAACGTGTATCGACGGACTGCTAACATTTTGCGATAACTTTTTTATGGATTGACTAATCTCTGTTCAGCTTTCTTCTGGATAAATCAGATCTACCAGGATTCGATTTTAACTTCAATGATTTATCTAAACAACACCTAAGACTTCTAGATAGACTCAACATTGTTTAGAGATAAATCAATAATTATTTTACATTCATCCAACAAATTCAAATATAATGATAAGATAAGCCTTATCATTTAGTCAAATAATAATAAGATAAACCTTATCATTTAGTTATCTAATCCTAACCAATTTTTTCGTCTACAATCTCCCCATTTGGCGGATTGGTGACAAAATCAATTTAATGAATGTCTTGTATCTACAATCTTCCCCTTTGGCAGATTGGTCACAAAACCAACTTGATGAATGTAGTGTGTACCTAAGACAAAAACAACCAGCAGACCAAGATCTCATGAAGAAAATCTTAATACAATAATGAGAAGAAATGACATAGAACATTCTTTGAAATTAGTTTCAATAATAATCAAAGGTTACACATAATGTAAACCTACAAAAAAAGTGTTCTAGTCATCATCAATAACCATGTTCTGTACTTAGTTCTCCCTCTCCATATTCTGCAACTCCCCCTAAAGTATATAGTTCTCCCCCTCAATATTCTGCTGCTCCCTTTTTATTTTCAGCAAATTCATTAAACTCCCACTTACTCAAACTCCCCATAAATTTCACAATATCAAAATATTTCAATTTGCTCTTCCAATACTCCCCCTTTTTGTCACTAATCTGACAATACACAAAATAGAATAAATATCACTTATGTGTGCCAAGATGAAGACACTAAAAAAGACATGATAAACAACTCTCATGTATTTATTTTATATAAACCAAAATAAATAGAGATTAGAAGAAAATAACAAAAAATTTGAACTTTTTTTTTCTTTCTTTTTATATAAAATAAATAGGCAATAGGGCAAGTAACATGCCTAGATGCATCTTAGTTCAAAACATAATATAACTCACAAAACAAATTCAATAGAGTACACCCTCTTATTTGCAACAATCACTATGGATGTTCACTTCTCATAAGATCATCAATGTCAAAGTTCATGTGAGTGTGTGAGTGAGTATACTTATACCATAGCATATTTATGAACTATTTTCTTCAATATATTTTTTATACCTTTATTCATGAATGATTGCTTCTTATAGATGCTCACAAGAATTTGTTGCTTCACCTTAAAAGTCAAACTTTATGCTAGGGCCTAGATATATGAGCATCTCCTCCAAACACTAGTTTGTACACCCTATTTTTGTGTTTATGTTTGTTGCTCATCTTTTTCCATAATGATTAGAGCAACGATTTTTTCTGTAAAAATTTAAGATGGTAGATTCGTGTAGGGTTTCTTCTGTTCCTATCCATCTCAGTATCTATTCTCCAAATGGTGTGTTACTAATTTTAGTTTTGTTGTCAACTTTTTTGCCTTCTTGTTATTTGGGTTAATTTGTTATGATGTCCATGGAGTGCTACTATCAAACTCTTGTATTTTGTATGTGTTTTGTGGGAAGTTATGTTATTATGTTGTAATAATGACCAACCATGTTTCTTTTTTATAAAAAAGATTAATAAAAAATGGCAAGGAAACTCATATTCACGAAAGCATGTACATGAGATCAGTACAAACTTATAATAATAGCATTAACTCTATAACATGCCACTAATCAGTTAAAAGATAAAAAAATCAGTAGTGCCCTAGTAATAGTGAACATACTAATTTGGCTATGAATTGCAAGATATTCAAATGCCAACCACGTGCTGTCTTAAGCACAATTCAAGTTGATCATACCCAAAAGCCTTATAGCCACAAAATTACCTGATACTGCATGCCCTACAAAAGCCCCCCAATAATTTGCAAAAGCCATGCTAAAAAAAAAATAAAAAGCATCATAATATACCTTAAATGACCTTCATCATAAATCATGTTTCTTTTTTAACCCTTTATTTAAAAATGGAAACAAAATCATTTTCGGCTTCCATTTGCAATACAAGTGAGAAAAATATTAAAGACTGCTACATCTAATTGTTTACTTAAATTTACATTAGACTATTTTCTAACCAATAGAGACAGCTGGTTGAAAGATACCTTAAGATTTCCTATATATATTCAGTCTAAGTTGAATGTAATTTGCTTGTATTTGAAGTTTGGAAATGATGAAACTGTGGTCTATTTCTTTAAAGAAGTGAGGTGGTCAAAAAAGAAGGACAAATTGTAACTCCCATGACAGAAGAGCAATATGTGAGTATTAAATAAAATCCAGTGATTTTTAGAAAAAATCATCAAATAATTTTTAATTCTATAAGTACATATTATGAGCACTAACATGTGTGATTTTCTAATAATTGATAGGATAAGATGGCTGCAAATATGTCTAAGTTGGAGCCTGAGAAGCAGACTAAGGAGGCTGCAATGACAATTTTCAAGGAAGTTTTGGATCAAAGGTCAGGGTATGTAAGGGGACTTGACGAGATGGTTATTCTCGAGTCATCTTGACAAGCAACTGATGCCCGAATAGCAGAATTAACTAAACGTGCAGAAAGGTATGAGAAAGAGGCTGCAGATTATAAGGGACAGCTTGATGACTTACGAGAGAATGTCAAGTTCAAAGTCCTACAAGGATAAAAATCCCATTTTTTTCACTAGAGAGAGAAACTCTCCCATCTCTCTAAAACCTCAAAAAGAAAAGCTCCCCCCGGAGGGAGGTGGGAGCTTCGGCTCCTCCCTTCCCCCCATTTCCTTTTCCTTTTTTTGTTAGTATTTTTCCTTATGTTTTCCAGTCCGTTTTAGTTTAATTCTGGTGTGGCGGATAAGATGAGAAGGTCCAGATGTTGTGGTGCAAGGTGTTAGGGGTTGAGGTCCAAATGTTTTTTAAGGGAGAGGCGCCTGTTTCTCGAGGCCATAGAGCGGCGCATTAAGGCACGATCTGCTCCGTCCTGAGCGGGTGAAGATAAATGAAGACGATGTGGCCCACGGCATCCAAGTTGGTGCTGGTCAGAAGTAGATGAATCGCCGGAGGAGTGCATGGAGATGGAAGGAAGAGGAAGTTGCCCTGTTCTTTTCTCGGAGAGCAGAGCTTTCTCTATGGCCTGCGGAGGACCGCTGGAGAGCATGCATGGATCCAGAAGTTTTCAGTCAACGGGAAGGAGCTTGGAGCCGTGAGCAGTCCTTGTATTTCGAAGCTGTGAGTAGTCCGTGAAGGAGCTTGGAGCCGTGAGCTTGGAGGAAAAGTGTTGTCTCTGCATTTGGTGGTCTCTGTACCTGGTTGGAGGGAAGGCGCCGCACGGAGAGGAAGCAGCAGCAGCAGGAAGCGATGAAAACCTAAGTGGCTCTCCCATGGGCTGGGTTTTGTTTTGGACTGGGCCCAAGGTGTCTTTTAAGTGGTGTTTTTTGTTGTATTTTGTAATTTTAGTTTGTTTTAGATAGCAGTAGAAAACTTTGTCTCTAGGACCGAGGGTCCGTAGAGTTTGGTACTCCACTCCTTGGGAGGGGGAGTTGTGTGGGCTGTCTTAGACGGTGGTCTAAGACAGAGTTAAGTCTCTCAGACGGTTAGTCTGGAGGCCTGTCTCTCAGACGTTTAGTCTGGAGTCGTTGGACAAGACCTTATCAGCCGCAAAAAAATTTGTGGGTTGAAGAGCATGAAAAGGTTAGAATTTGACTTGTATCTTGCAGGTTAAAAGTTGTAATTGTCCGCTTTAATGATGAATGGAACTATGTTTCACTTTCAAAAAAGAAAAAGAGAATGTCAAGTTACTACAAGTCAAATACGACAAGTTTATAGAGAAATATGAGTCAGAGAGGCAGACTCAGGGAGAAACGTTAAAAAATTACATGCATATAGATTTTGGATGAGTAATTTTCGGGCTTTATTTTTCTGAGAAATTTATTGTTGGACCAAAAAATTTTACTTACTAGAAATGCAATTTATAAAATTTCAATTAATTCTAAAGCATTTGTGAGAAAAAGAAATAATTTATTTGCTATGAAGAATGAAAAGAAGTTCATTTGATTTGAGTGAATAAAAATCAATATAATTAAGAGGAAGAAGAAGAAGGAGGAAAAAAAAAGTGTCATACAAAAGTATTTGTGGCGAAATAATAGACTTTTTGCGGCGACTAAATGTCGCCAGAAATTTTGAAATATTTCTATCACCCACTTCATAGCCGGGAAAACTATTTCTTGGCTCAAAATTTGTGGCGAATTTCGGACAACTTATTTTAGCCGGAAATGGTTATTAAGTTGTTTATAAACTATTTGAGGAGACTAGGATTCGCCGCAAAGAGCCTAATTCGTTGTAGTCAAAGATGCTATAAATAGCAGAGCTTTGTATAGATTTGTATAGATTTGCTAATCTTGAAATCAAACAGGAGGATGTGTGGGCTAGCTTTCTGTAGTCTTCTGCAACATTGGCCCCATACATCTCTGGTTGAGGGGCATTCCCACAATATATGTTCCAATGTCTTTGGTTGCAGCTTGTAAATGGGGCATGTTGGGTCCTCCAGTACCTTTGTTTTCAACAGATTAGCACGAGTAGGTAGTGCATTTAGACAAGCTTTTCAGATGATGTTGTTTGCTGCATTAGAGATTTTTAGATTCCATATTTTGGTCCAGGAGTCTTGTGGGCTACTAGAGTTTAAGGACATAAATAGGAAGTATTCTGACCAAGTTTTGCTAACAGGAAGGAGCAGCTTGGGAAGTACTTCTTCTTCTAGACCTTTGCTACCAGTGGCCCTGCCAATACCCCCATTACACTTGACCCTTTTCAACTGGTCCCAATGGACCCAATGTATTTTGTGCTCATTGTATGTTGACCCCACCGAAAGCTTCTCACTAGTTTGTTAAGCTCATGCACCATTTGCCTTGGCAATTTAAAAATTCCCATACAGTAGGTGGGGATGGCCTGGATGACTACTTTGAATGGTATTAAACACGAAACTGACTTGGACAGCAGCAAATCACGGCACCTAAAACAGAAAACCAGCAGCAGAAAGCTCACTCACATGCATCACTCACACATGCATAAATCACGGATGGAAAGAAAACGTGTACAGCATACATCACTCACATCATGCAGAAAAGTTAAACTCAATGCAGAAAGTTAAAGCAAGCTGAAACATGCACTCGAACAGCTTACACAGCGCATGCAAAAAGTAGGACAGTTCAGCAAAGCAGAAAACAGAAAATCAACAAACACGGCACACATGCAGAAACCAGCGCATGCAGAAAGTAGTATCATTCACGGATGCAGAACAAACAAAGAAGAAACACATGCAGGTCTCTCAAGGCAGCTCACACATGCAATGAAAACAAATGAAAGAAATCAACAATCACGGCACCTAAATGCAGAATTTCCACCGAAAACATGCATCAAACTGGAATTGGAGTATACGGACAGCATCAAAACACACATGCAGAAGAGGGCACCGAAAAAAAAAAAAAGTCAAGACAGCAACTCATGGAGTGATCTACGGGGCTCCAGTTTTTTTTTAACTTTGTTTTGTTATTCTTTTGAGCTGGCTGTAAGCTTACAAACCTTATAAATACTGGGGGTTTGAAGCTTAAAAACATGAACTCTTTCTCTTCTTTACATAGTATACGGAGGCAGCAAGGGAGAATTATTTTTCTGCATTCAGTTTGTTTTTTTTTTCTTGCTGTTGTTTTCCATACCTAAACTAAGTGGTTTGAATTCATTTTCCTTTCAGTTGCTGGTTTAGACGCAAGATAGAATTGCTTTCATTTTTCTGCCTTATGTTTTATTTTTTTTTTGTTCGGCGTTTCAGACTGAAAATTACTCTACACTTGGACGTTGTAGCAGAAGCAATTTAGCTGTTTTTTTATTCTGTTTTCTGTTCAGAGTCCTATAGAGATAGTGATATACAAAAGGAAAAATACTGTAATGACTGAATTGTCTGTGATACCTCAATATTAAAGGAGATTTTTTTGACTTCCAAAAAAAAAAAAAGTTTATAAACATGCATGAAATATGTATTTACACCCCATTTCCCACACAATCATAACATCTCATGAATACTTATGTAGTAATAGACCTCCACGGGTATATAACTAACATAATAATAATACTAATATCATCTGCAATTAGCCATATGTGCTAACATAAAACAACTGCATCCAAAGTTGTTTCATGTTGCTAGGTAGGTTACAAAAGATTTGTAAATTACAATTCCTCACAACCCAGATGTAAGGTATAATATTTGAACTCAATTTTGGTCATAAAGAGGATGCGAACTGTGAATGAGTTGATGTCTTTATCATTTCGACGTCACAATTAATGGTAGGTGTCACGAACACTTTTAGACATTTGATTAATTAGAGGAGTTGCAAATTTAGACAACTAGATCGAAGAAGTGCTGCGAATTCTTCTCAATTCTTGATTATTAGGTAATTACATTTTTTTTAGATACATTAAACCATTTAAATTATGTGGTGAATCCACAGCGTATATTTAAATTTATTATTTTTTCGTGCAACACTTGACAATCTTATGTTCGAATTTTAATCTTTCACAATTTGTAATGAGTTCCACGTTTGAATGGAGTAGTTTACGATCAATTCTTAATTAGATCGTATATGTGTAATTAGAAGCCATTTTATAAGCAGTCTATTGGAGTTTNACGTTACCTGCGGTGTGGCACAGAGCCAGAGTGCAGATGATCCCTAGGGGAGATCATGGTGCATGCATAATCGGTTGGTTTTTATGGTTTTCGGGTACGGGCCATATTCTGGGAAAATGGTGGTTTGGGCCATTATCTGGGATAATGGCGAGGCTTGGTTTTAAACGGTATGTGTGGGCCGTTATCGGGGATAACGGCGAGGGTTGTTTAAAGGATATGTTTTGAGCCAAATGGGTTTTTGGCGTGCGTGGAAAAAAATATGGTTTGTGAGTTTGTGCATTGGCATTTATTCATGCATATTGTTTGAGTTTAATATGCTTTTATCTAGTGGTGTTTGGATTTTACTTACCTGCGGCACCATTTTTGGTACCGTAGATTTTGGTGCAGAGTTCGAGGAGGAGGAGGAGGCTGAGCCCGAGGATGCGGCTCCGCCGGAGATTCTGAGTTGAAGTTAATGTTATTGGTTTTGGGTTTGAAACAATATTTGTGACTTGTAATATTTTATTATGTATCTTTGAAACGCTTTGTATTTTATTTAAGAAAAAAATTCTGGTACTTAGTTTATGTCTTTGCTATCCGCTGCGTATTTCTTCGTGCACATGTGTCGCTTGCACACACTTGGCACTCGTCGATAGGATGGTGACCCGTGTTGTCACCATCCGGACGTCTCGATTTCCCCGTGTTGGTACGTGGGGATTTGGGGGCGTCACAATCAACACATTGAATCACTGATGTGTTGATTATGTGATTCCCATACTCTCAAATCTCAAATGATTTGCATGATTCTGTCAGTTGCAAGTAGCTACATTGATAAGGGGAATTATAATGTGATATTTGGTCAATATTTGTTCTAGCCATGTATTTCGCTTACACAAAAGCGATTTGTGTAGTCTTGAGTAATGTTGTTTTCTTGGTTGGCCTTATTTTGATGTTGCATTAGGGTTCTCCCTAATGCTGCATGTGTAGTGTAAGGAATAGAATGATGGTTTATATTTTTATTAAAAATATAAAAGCACAAATGTTGTGAATGGGGCTCAATTGATATGGCAAGGTAACCGGGATGGCCATCTTTAGGGTGATAGTTTCATAAAATCAACTGGAGTTAAATGTGTTGTAGTCATTCTATATTGGACTTCTTTCCTACACGTGCTGTTTTAAAAAAATTTAAAAAAATTTACAAAAAAAATAAATACAGACATGTTATGAGAAACATGTCTGAGCCTCATGAGGAAACATTTGTAATACTTGGCTGTTACTTCTGTTAAATTTAGGCCATATATAATTAATTCTTGTGGCCGTTTCGCCTCCCCTATTTACTTATCTACAATTTGGCAAACATTTGTGTTGTGGTCCCTATATCAATGCAACAATGCATTTCTACCTAGTGAGAAAATAAAAACTTTAGGACAAGTCTTGCCTTATCCCATGAAGGGGCTATTTGCCCAAGTTTAGTCTACTCCATATTCAAACATCCACGCATATTTATTGAAGAATAAAAACAACCAATCATAACAAAGACAACACTTCAAGCATCAACCACATTAATGTTAAAAAACTCTTGTAAAAGGTGCGAGGTGTGTGTATAGTTGAGAGGTAGTCCTTCATGAAGCAAGTAGTAATTATGCAAAACTCTTAGAGTAATGGAATCTGTGTGCTTACTAGTATAAGTATGCTGAAAACATCTGCAACTACTATGTTCTTAAGATTTGACTGTGAGTAGGAATAATAATTAATTATACTTAACTATATCAGAATTTAAAACTAGTGACCGAGACAGCATATCACAAAAAAAGGTACTCTGTGAATAAATGATGAAACTATGATGTTGTAAACTTAGCAGAATGTCTGTCTTAAAACTTTGGAGTAGGTATTTTAAACAAATATATAAGTGTGACGGCTATAGTTTCCTATTTTGAAATAAACTACTCAAAAATTTGAAACATACTCATGTAAATTAAACTCCAACATAATGAAAATAATTGTGTATGATAGAGATACATATATATATATATATATATATATATATATATATATATATATATTACCAGGTATGATTCTTCCTAGCGTAGTTATCTGTTGTCGCAGATCAGCAACCTCTTGCTGGTAGAACATCAATAAATAATGTACATCAAGGACTGTTAGGTTGTGCAGAAATTTTCAATCTAATATAGATGCTCATGAGTCCTCAGCAATTTATACTTATAGCGCAAACACCAAAGACATTGCAACAACACATGCATCAAGCACTATTTCAAGTCAGTAAGACCCAACTATTAGATGCTCAAAGAAAAATCTCATGTACTTACGATGCAGATAGCTGAGGCTAGCTAGATACAAATCCTAAGGGATTGGCAAATTACTAGATTGAATAGGTTTGAGATTTCAACTAATCAGTCAATGTTTTAGATCAATATAAAGTTAAAAATATCTTTATTTTAGTTGTTGAGGGAATGTTGGAGATAATTTCAAAAATCATGATTAGTTGATTTGATACAAACTTGATTTGGTGGTCATAAAAAGTCCATCAAAATAAACAGTTGATAAAATGTTGATTGTTCAAAGTCAAGATGATAAGATATTTTTCTGAAATATCTTCGCGATGTACTTTTTCATATTGTAAATAGGGAGTTATGCCTTTTAATCTCCTTACATTTTAAAATACAAAATAAATATTGTATCTCTTTCCATTCTTTCTCCCTCTCTTTTCTTCATCTCTTTTCTTCGACCAAGTTGGCTTCACCTTAAATAGATTTGGGGAGAGAGAGAGAGAGAGAGAGAGAGAGAGAGAGAGAGAGAGAGAGAGAGAGAGAGAGCTATTGAGAGCAATGGAGGAGGAAAGAGATTGGGAGGGAGATGACAAGGGTGGCGATATGGGAATTTTGTGGGGGAGCCAACTATTTACTGCAATAAATACACACTTTTTATTTTGATAGAATTCTTAGGTATTTTATAAATATTAATGGGTGTGAAATGAAGTTACACACCCACCCGGCTGCTAGCCACTCTCATTCTTAATATATATTCTTAATATATATATATATTAAGAATATCAATGTCATTCGTGTTGATCAAGATCATGTTGTGTTTTTTCCTAAACACATGTATGTATGCTGCATATAAAGATGCTCCATTTCTTTTGTTTATCACAATGAGAAGTAATGATTGTAAAATATCTGAGTTTATCTTGGAAAAATGCATTGAATAGAGGTAAGAAACCATCAGTTTACCTGAGTATTAGCTTCAGAAACAGACCCAGTATTGACACAATCTACGCATGCTCTCTTGTACCTGTCAATGAGAGAGATTATAACATATTATAAACAAATATAGGTACATAGTTTGAAAGGAAGATTATAAGTTATTAGCTCATTCTATATGTAGGAGCATGGTGAATGAGATGATATAAATGAGAATAAAAAATAACAACTGCTTGGAATAACCTTCAGCAGTGTATCATGTCCGAGGGCATAAAGTCCATAGATATTCGGATGGGAGTTTGGTTGGACTAATCCAGATTTTTTTCTGAGTTTGTCCACATTAAGTTAAAATACCAAAATCATTAAAAATAGCTATCTAATATTACAATATTACAAGTAAATGGATTACTCCATTAAGCACGTCTTACTAGCCTCAAAGTTTCCTCACCAGAGTGTTTAGTGGAACACAGTGGCCTAGAGTATGGGAGATATACATACAAAATGGGCAACCAAAAACATTTACTAATACTAATGGTGCACTCCTTGTGTTAACTCAAGGAATTGCTATAAATTTTGCAGAGTCCACTGTATATCTGTCTCTCTCACACTCAATTATCTGCAGTTCAGTCCAGCACTCAAATCCAAGGTTATCAAATCCTAACAGTGTAGTCCCAAAACTGATTCCGTTTTAGAAAGTATGGTGTCTTGAGTATTTATTTGGTTCAAACAGATAGTTGATGGTACAATATCAGTTTTGACTCAACTCTAAGACGTAGAAGTGCAGAGAGGTAGACACATGATTCAATTACAGCTGATATATATATACACTACAAGGACGACGACCTTTTGCAGTGCTTATGCTACCATTAATACTTGGGAAAAAAACCAAATTACATCCTGGTTTTTTGGCCTGTATGGTGAAGTCTTTATAAGTAAGACGAGTTTATCGAACCATTATCCCAATAACTGACTTATAGCATATAAGTTAAAAGAAAGTGCCAGTGAATTTACAATAGAAAAGGGACTTGTTTCAGCCAAAAATAGGTCCCCAAGAAATAAATAATTACAAATAACACAAACCAGAGCACAACATAAACAAAAGGTAAATATACAAGAGTTAAATGGCAAGATAGGGCTTTCAGACATGAAACAACGTAGCTAGTATTAGGAAATGGCTCTCTGTAGTCACAAAACTTTTTCATATTTCGGGATATGTGGGGTTAGACTGCATGCACATGATTGACCAACTCCAAAAACTTCACCAACTAACGTTTCACACGAGTATATAAAGTACATAGTATGTAAACCTCCAACCCTAGCTACCTAGCAGCTGTTTTTACAGATATAATAATAATATCTGTATATTATTTAAAGTCCTTCACCAAGCCCCAGTGTCAATCAACAGTTAGTATTCCAATTCATCGACATAATTAGAAGTACTATCTGATGAAGGTTACTAGATATATACATATATTATATATAATATATAATCCTGTTAATATAAATGAAGATATAAAATGCAGAGAAAATAGTGGCAAAATGACAGATACTAAGATTATAGTTTATATTTAAATAAAAGTTATAGGCATACACGAGATTGGATATGATACATGGATATACACTAAACTGCAGATAAGAACATCCAAACAAATATAAACTATAGTTATTGAATTGCAAATATTAATGTGTGATTTGGTGGTTCTTAAAGCCGCTGATACTAAAAATGAAACTTTGACATAAATACAAGAATCTCATTTGGTGTATTCCAGTATAGCTTAATCAGTATCTATTTAGGTCTACAAATATGAGATGGAGTCCTATGTCTGAGTTGTCTGAAGAAGAGTCAATGTCTAATCTTATTTATCCTATAGTTAAGGGAATACTATAAATATGGCCAAGCATTATTTGCTTTTGCTCACTAACAGTTTATAGTGAGCCTTCATCTGATAAGCTACATGCCCCAATAGCAGAATTCCGGTCTTTTTTGAAGCTGATTCGGGGTTTAGAGTTAAGACCTAAAAGTCTGAAACTGTTCCTGTGGGTGATGTTTTGCCAAATTATAAGATTTGGCAAATTTACTGGGGTGTAGAATCTCTTAACTATTATTGCAGGTATCTTGGGTAGAATTAGAGGCATCTTGGGCTTCCTTTGGGGGCCTATTTTAAAGCTATAGACATATGGGATGGGGTGATTGTAAACATTGAATGCATCATTAGCAAGTTGGAAATGATCTAAATATTCATACAAGTTCTCTAGAGTTCTATGAATCCATGGAATTCAGAATATCCTATATATATATATATATATATATATATATATATAGCACTATTATGAAAATCTTGTGGTTTAATGTAAAGCATCAAATATATAAAGTTTTGTTCCAAACTTTAGTTAAGCAACAGCTAACTAGATCAATCAGTATAGTTTGCGCAGAAGACTTATTAATGGCAACATACATATATATAAGTCTACATATATATATAAACATGACAGTTTTGTACACTATTGGATCTTTCGCCTATAGTTTCAAGTACGTACCTGCTATATATATATACGACTTAGAACTACTAGGGTCAAATTAGTAGTAAAACTAAACTCGATCATCTCTCAAACAGAGGGAAGACATCTTGTAGTCACAAAAAATTTGGAAAACTAAATGCCAAAAATAATATATAACGCTACTTTGTTAAGTAAATATATAGTCCTCCTATATATTTATATTAATTCCCTTCTCATAATACACTTCTTTCCTTTTCAGAACTAAAGATTGATAATTTATAGTTTTCATTAAGTCCTTGTATAGGAATCACCAGTCACAAAGATATAGTCTTTGTGCACCAGCATATATAAGCAGTGTCACAGCATGAGACAAGAAGTTAATTTGGTAGTTACATCAATTAGTTAGTTATATGACTAAATATGAATGTGCTATAGAACATGAAAGTGCATGCATATGTTTAAAAAAAAAACCAAAGGAAATAATATAATACATTCACATTTATCATCTGAATGTAGTCAAAATCAGAAGCAGCTGGCTCTATAATATATAGCTAGAGAAAACTCATAGCTGGCCGTTTCTCAATTAATTTCAGTAAGATGACACAGTAATTGAGTTTTCCAGATTGGTGGGACTTATGATGACGAGAAAGGGAAAAGCATATGGCTCAATTGGCTCCTCGATCGATCCGGCGACAAATATATATGAGGTTTGTGATGTGGTAAGAAAGGTGTGGCACAAACACTGCTTATGAAGTTAATTTTCTAATGACAATTGCACCAGGGGAGCTGTTGATTCTTAAAGAGACAAGAACCACATTCAGCAGTACTACTGGTTAAGGTGTTCAGAGAATTAGTTGTCGTACACGATAGACTTGATCAATTAGGGGAACATCTACTGCAAAGCTGGGTTATGCATGAAGCATGCATGGGATCATCAATTAATAGTGACACATTAATATTAATGACCAAAACATATACACTATAAAAAGTTAGAAGTGTTGGTATGGCACAGAAATGAGCATGTATTTAATGTGGCTAGAGGTTTGAGCATCAACTAATATATAGTACTCTGATCAATGAGGTTGGCTTAAGGTACTGACAAGTATGATAATACAACTTGAGAAGCAGGGGAAATTTTTTCCTGCTTAGCTGCATGTTTAATTTGACCATACTTATTGTTTATCTCTATACATAATATGAATCATAGGGGAAATTTAACTTCACATTCCAAGCCCTTTATAATTCAAAATCTGGTTAAAGCTAGCTATTGAACATGATTTACAATTTTTAGTCCAAATGGAAATTGTTTACTCGTGTAAATTTTCAGGAAGTAAAAATTGATTAAAGGAATGGACAGGTGTAAGAATAGCAAACTAGTAAAATTTAAAATACTTGTATATATGTAGCATATATACGTTGTCTATCTTTATATAAATTAGAAAACAGATATACGCTGAATATATACGTTGTCTATCTTCTCTCTATCACAAAACATATATACCTTGATATATGTAGCACTTATACAAAATACTTGTATTAATTTTGTTGATATAAAAATATGGTATTTAGTGCAAAGTCCCACTTGAGGGACCAACTTTGGTACTTTCATGCATGCCTAGCTAAGAGCATTAATATTGGAATAGGCAACCATTTATATGATCTGGACAAACCTTATTTTTTGCACATAAAGAAACTTTTTAAAGCACCAATGATGATGGGGGGAATTGAAGGCACAAGGCTACAAAGCAGCAAATGAATTTAGAAAGGATGGTCCAGGGAAAATTACTCTAAATAAATTACTGCAAACAATTGTTTGATGTTCCCTCAGCAAAATAAGGCCCTCATGAATAGTTAGTCTGAACTGATGTCCAATAATGTAAGATATTGGAACGCTACAGTGTTCAGTAGTCATGTTCACATTGGTGCTGCAACTGCTACCCAACTTACTGCCTGGCTAGAGTTGGAAGTTAAGGAAAACATATGGGACATCATGAAAAGTAGTAGGAATTCAGTTTTGATAAGCTTTCAATTGTCTTTCAAACTACAAGGAATGCTGCACCATTTCAGTACGAGGATAGTGATCAACAAGATACTTGTCTGGTTTGAGCCCTATATATATTGGATGTTTGAAAGTTTTTATGAAAGATACAAAACCATAATTTTAAATCCTCAAGAAATGCAAACTTTCCTTATATATATATATATAAAAGTAAATATATATACAATTATATATATAATTGAAATATTGACTTANTAAAAAGCATCATAATATACCTTAAATGACCTTCATCATAAATCATGTTTCTTTTTTAACCCTTTATTTAAAAATGGAAACAAAATCATTTTCGGCTTCCATTTGCAATACAAGTGAGAAAAATATTAAAGACTGCTACATCTAATTGTTTACTTAAATTTACATTAGACTATTTTCTAACCAATAGAGACAGCTGGTTGAAAGATACCTTAAGATTTCCTATATATATTCAGTCTAAGTTGAATGTAATTTGCTTGTATTTGAAGTTTGGAAATGATGAAACTGTGGTCTATTTCTTTAAAGAAGTGAGGTGGTCAAAAAAGAAGGACAAATTGTAACTCCCATGACAGAAGAGCAATATGTGAGTATTAAATAAAATCCAGTGATTTTTAGAAAGAATCATCAAATAATTTTTAATTCTATAAGTACATATTATGAGCACTAACATGTGTGATTTTCTAATAATTGATAGGATAAGATGGCTGCAAATATGTCTAAGTTGGAGCCTGAGAAGCAGACTAAGGAGGCTGCAATGACAATTTTCAAGGAAGTTTTGGATCAAAGGTCAGGGTATGTAAGGGGACTTGACGAGATGGTTATTCTCGAGTCATCTTGACAAGCAACTGATGCCCGAATAGCAGAATTAACTAAACGTGCAGAAAGGTATGAGAAAGAGGCTGCAGATTATAAGGGACAGCTTGATGACTTACGAGAGAATGTCAAGTTCAAAGTCCTACAAGGATAAAAATCCCATTTTTTTCACTAGAGAGAGAAACTCTCCCATCTCTCTAAAACCTCAAAAAGAAAAGCTCCCCCCGGAGGGAGGTGGGAGCTTCGGCTCCTCCCTTCCCCCCATTTCCTTTTCCTTTTTTTGTTAGTATTTTTCCTTATGTTTTCCAGTCCGTTTTAGTTTAATTCTGGTGTGGCGGATAAGATGAGAAGGTCCAGATGTTGTGGTGCAAGGTGTTAGGGGTTGAGGTCCAAATGTTTTTTAAGGGAGAGGCGCCTGTTTCTCGAGGCCATAGAGCGGCGCATTAAGGCACGATCTGCTCCGTCCTGAGCGGGTGAAGATAAATGAAGACGATGTGGCCCACGGCATCCAAGTTGGTGCTGGTCAGAAGTAGATGAATCGCCGGAGGAGTGCATGGAGATGGAAGGAAGAGGAAGTTGCCCTGTTCTTTTCTCGGAGAGCAGAGCTTTCTCTATGGCCTGCGGAGGACCGCTGGAGAGCATGCATGGATCCAGAAGTTTTCAGTCAACGGGAAGGAGCTTGGAGCCGTGAGCAGTCCTTGTATTTCGAAGCTGTGAGTAGTCCGTGAAGGAGCTTGGAGCCGTGAGCTTGGAGGAAAAGTGTTGTCTCTGCATTTGGTGGTCTCTGTACCTGGTTGGAGGGAAGGCGCCGCACGGAGAGGAAGCAGCAGCAGCAGGAAGCGATGAAAACCTAAGTGGCTCTCCCATGGGCTGGGTTTTGTTTTGGACTGGGCCCAAGGTGTCTTTTAAGTGGTGTTTTTTGTTGTATTTTGTAATTTTAGTTTGTTTTAGATAGCAGTAGAAAACTTTGTCTCTAGGACCGAGGGTCCGTAGAGTTTGGTACTCCACTCCTTGGGAGGGGGAGTTGTGTGGGCTGTCTTAGACGGTGGTCTAAGACAGAGTTAAGTCTCTCAGACGGTTAGTCTGGAGGCCTGTCTCTCAGACGTTTAGTCTGGAGTCGTTGGACAAGACCTTATCAGCCGCAAAAAAATTTGTGGGTTGAAGAGCATGAAAAGGTTAGAATTTGACTTGTATCTTGCAGGTTAAAAGTTGTAATTGTCCGCTTTAATGATGAATGGAACTATGTTTCACTTTCAAAAAAGAAAAAGAGAATGTCAAGTTACTACAAGTCAAATACGACAAGTTTATAGAGAAATATGAGTCAGAGAGGCAGACTCAGGGAGAAACGTTAAAAAATTACATGCATATAGATTTTGGATGAGTAATTTTCGGGCTTTATTTTTCTGAGAAATTTATTGTTGGACCAAAAAATTTTACTTACTAGAAATGCAATTTATAAAATTTCAATTAATTCTAAAGCATTTGTGA
This sequence comes from Carya cathayensis, assembly GCA_011037825.1. Taxonomy (NCBI): domain Eukaryota; kingdom Viridiplantae; phylum Streptophyta; class Magnoliopsida; order Fagales; family Juglandaceae; genus Carya; species Carya cathayensis. Next base: position 1,080,796 of record QGSO01000233.1, on the reverse strand, counting down.
GAAAAAGAAATAATTTATTTGCTATGAAGAATGAAAAGAAGTTCATTTGATTTGAGTGAATAAAAATCAATATAATTAAGAGGAAGAAGAAGAAGGAGGAAAAAAAAAGTGTCATACAAAAGTATTTGTGGCGAAATAATAGACTTTTTGCGGCGACTAAATGTCGCCAGAAATTTTGAAATATTTCTATCACCCACTTCATAGCCGGGAAAACTATTTCTTGGCTCAAAATTTGTGGCGAATTTCGGACAACTTATTTTAGCCGGAAATGGTTATTAAGTTGTTTATAAACTATTTGAGGAGACTAGGATTCGCCGCAAAGAGCCTAATTCGTTGTAGTCAAAGATGCTATAAATAGCAGAGCTTTGTATAGATTTGTATAGATTTGCTAATCTTGAAATCAAACAGGAGGATGTGTGGGCTAGCTTTCTGTAGTCTTCTGCAACATTGGCCCCATACATCTCTGGTTGAGGGGCATTCCCACAATATATGTTCCAATGTCTTTGGTTGCAGCTTGTAAATGGGGCATGTTGGGTCCTCCAGTACCTTTGTTTTCAACAGATTAGCACGAGTAGGTAGTGCATTTAGACAAGCTTTTCAGATGATGTTGTTTGCTGCATTAGAGATTTTTAGATTCCATATTTTGGTCCAGGAGTCTTGTGGGCTACTAGAGTTTAAGGACATAAATAGGAAGTATTCTGACCAAGTTTTGCTAACAAGAAGGAGCAGCTTGGGAAGTACTTCTTCTTCTAGACCTTTGCTACCAGTGGCCCTGCCAATACCCCCATTACACTTGACCCTTTTCAACTGGTCCCAATGGACCCAATGTATTTTGTGCTCATTGTATGTTGACCCCACCGAAAGCTTCTCACTAGTTTGTTAAGCTCATGCACCATTTGCCTTGGCAATTTAAAAATTCCCATACAGTAGGTGGGGATGGCCTGGATGACTACTTTGAATGGTATTAAACACGAAACTGACTTGGACAGCAGCAAATCACGGCACCTAAAACAGAAAACCAGCAGCAGAAAGCTCACTCACATGCATCACTCACACATGCATAAATCACGGATGGAAAGAAAACGTGTACAGCATACATCACTCACATCATGCAGAAAAGTTAAACTCAATGCAGAAAGTTAAAGCAAGCTGAAACATGCACTCGAACAGCTTACACAGCGCATGCAAAAAGTAGGACAGTTCAGCAAAGCAGAAAACAGAAAATCAACAAACACGGCACACATGCAGAAACCAGCGCATGCAGAAAGTAGTATCATTCACGGATGCAGAACAAACAAAGAAGAAACACATGCAGGTCTCTCAAGGCAGCTCACACATGCAATGAAAACAAATGAAAGAAATCAACAATCACGGCACCTAAATGCAGAATTTCCACCGAAAACATGCATCAAACTGGAATTGGAGTATACGGACAGCATCAAAACACACATGCAGAAGAGGGCACCGAAAAAAAAAAAAAGTCAAGACAGCAACTCATGGAGTGATCTACGGGGCTCCAGTTTTTTTTTAACTTTGTTTTGTTATTCTTTTGAGCTGGCTGTAAGCTTACAAACCTTATAAATACTGGGGGTTTGAAGCTTAAAAACATGAACTCTTTCTCTTCTTTACATAGTATACGGAGGCAGCAAGGGAGAATTATTTTTCTGCATTCAGTTTGTTTTTTTTTTCTTGCTGTTGTTTTCCATACCTAAACTAAGTGGTTTGAATTCATTTTCCTTTCAGTTGCTGGTTTAGACGCAAGATAGAATTGCTTTCATTTTTCTGCCTTATGTTTTATTTTTTTTTTGTTCGGCGTTTCAGACTGAAAATTACTCTACACTTGGACGTTGTAGCAGAAGCAATTTAGCTGTTTTTTTATTCTGTTTTCTGTTCAGAGTCCTATAGAGATAGTGATATACAAAAGGAAAAATACTGTAATGACTGAATTGTCTGTGATACCTCAATATTAAAGGAGATTTTTTTGACTTCCAAAAAAAAAAAAAGTTTATAAACATGCATGAAATATGTATTTACACCCCATTTCCCACACAATCATAACATCTCATGAATACTTATGTAGTAATAGACCTCCACGGGTATATAACTAACATAATAATAATACTAATATCATCTGCAATTAGCCATATGTGCTAACATAAAACAACTGCATCCAAAGTTGTTTCATGTTGCTAGGTAGGTTACAAAAGATTTGTAAATTACAATTCCTCACAACCCAGATGTAAGGTATAATATTTGAACTCAATTTTGGTCATAAAGAGGATGCGAACTGTGAATGAGTTGATGTCTTTATCATTTCGACGTCACAATTAATGGTAGGTGTCACGAACACTTTTAGACATTTGATTAATTAGAGGAGTTGCAAATTTAGACAACTAGATCGAAGAAGTGCTGCGAATTCTTCTCAATTCTTGATTATTAGGTAATTACATTTTTTTTAGATACATTAAACCATTTAAATTATGTGGTGAATCCACAGCGTATATTTAAATTTATTATTTTTTCGTGCAACACTTGACAATCTTATGTTCGAATTTTAATCTTTCACAATTTGTAATGAGTTCCACGTTTGAATGGAGTAGTTTACGATCAATTCTTAATTAGATCGTATATGTGTAATTAGAAGCCATTTTATAAGCAGTCTATTGGAGTTTAGCGAGGTTTCATTATGAGTTTTTTAGTAGGTGAACTACATGGCTACTTTGCTGTGGATAATAATGCATTGGTAATAACTTTTGATTCAGGTCGTGAGTCACATCGCTACTATATGACGGCAAGACTTACATAGTTATTGTCAAAGCAATACATTTACAAACGCTAGACTTCAACAAAAGCTAACCGAGGTTTTCTTTTTTAGAGTATTGCACGTTTTGTTATGAAAACCAAATGAATATTTTTCTACACAGTTTTCTGTATTAAATACTGTATTGAACAGTTTTTTCAATGAATGAGAATTAATTTAATTGAGAATTAATTCAACTGAGACTTAAGAGAGAGTTTTAAAAAGCACAAAATAGGGTTGGAATAATTTTTTTTTTAAAGCATATAATTGTAATAGATCGTAGCTAGCTAATATATGTCTCTGTTCTCGATTGGATGGTTAGACAGTGGCGTTAATATTCGTGACAAACCTAAAGCAATTTTTCAGGCACACGACCATGCATGCCTTTTATCTGCTTCTCCAGGGCCACGTGTATGATGAGTTCTTTAGTAGGTGAACTGCATGGCTACTTTGCTGTCGATAATAATGCATAGGTAATAACTTTGGATTCAGGTGGTGAGTCACATCGCTACTATATGACTTCAAGGCTTAGATAGTTGTTAAAGTAGTACTTTTATGCTATACTTTGACAAAAGCTAACTGATGAGGGTTTTCTATTTTTAGAATATTGCTCATTTTGTTATGAAAACCATATGAATATCTTTCTACATAGTTCTCTGTATTAAATACTGTATTGAACAGTTTTTTCATAAATGGTGTAGACGTCGCCATGCGTTCCTACTGAATAAACCGTGAAACCGATTTCTGTACCGACATTTTAGTCACGGTATTATTAATTTTTGGTTATCACTGCATTCCTTATAAACTACTGGCTCATGTTCAGGGGACATGCTCATTGCTTTATGAGTTGGCGGGCAGACCCATTTATCCTTCATATTTTTCAGATGACATCACTAAAAAAAAACAAAAAAGAGCAAATTGGGCTCTTTTTATTACCGGCAACACTAATATAGCCGAAAATAACATATATTTTCATTTAAATCGAGATCTTTGTGGCTAGCTGAAAAGAAAATTGAAATTAAAGACCTTTTCCCGCGAATTTTAGTTGCCGGAAATAGTCTTGCCAAATACGGTAGCTTTAATAACTTATTATAGTGACTTAAGTTTAACACAATATCTACCTCATTAAACTTGACTTATTACAATGACTAGAAGTCATTGTAATAAGTCTTTTAAATCCCATCCCTCGCCTAATTTTCCATCGCTTTCCCTACTTTCCCCCCCTCTCTCTCTCTGTCTCTCGGGATTTCACATTTTGACGGGGATTTCCCATCGGTTCCACCGACGCTGTCTTCTCTTCGACACCGGTAAGTTTATCTAACTTTATCAATCAGCTCTCTCTCTCTCTCTCTCTCTCTCTCTAACTCTTGCTCGGATTCGAGGCATTCTGAGTGAAATGGTTACTCTCTCTTTCTCTCTCTATATGTGAGCTTACAAATTTTTGTTTGTATTTATCTGGTGTTAGATTTGTGTAGTTTTTTTCTTAAATGTTTGTTCTTTTTCTTAGTTTTTGAGTAGTTCAATTTTCCTTCGATTTTTATTTTTTTATTTTTTCTTAAATCTGTATTCTTGTCTTGTTCTTATGATAAAAATATGTAAACTGGAGGTAGATTTATCTCACGGAATTGTTTGGTAGATTAGTTTAATTCGTGCCATTTTTGTGAACTAATGAAAGTTGAAGCTACAAACCTGCACTCAATAACTCTGTTTCTATCTTCCTCTAATCTAAGTAATTAATGGTTGAAACCTAAAATTACTTCATGCAAAATGCTTGTAGATGTCCTGTTTGGGTGACATATAATATCATGTTTAGATAAAGTTAATGTAGTACATTTTACTTAATTTACTTAACTTGACTCTCCAACAGTCATGATCATGTTTGGAAGTATGGACCACGAGAATGATCCTAATTTGGTCTTCTTATAAAATTAAGGAAACTACATGCCTATTGAAAAAGCAAAATGTGCCAAAAAAGAAAGAAAATAAACAAAGACTAGAGACTTCCATAGACTTCCATATTCTAGTAACCTCCAAACATCTTATTCTATTGTGAACAATAAAATACTTAGATACTCAATCCGCATGAAATCTAGAGGGTTAGAAATTAGAGTTTGGCTTCTAATTTCAGGGTAGAAAATTGAGATTTAAATTTAAGGTTTCTTAACTTAAACTTTGGCCAGTAATTACTTGACACATGTTTTAACCAAGATCTATTGTAATGAGTTTTTTATATACTTTTTTTCCTATGAGAATAGTCTAAGTAAAATCCAAAAGAAATTAATGCAATATTCTTCTACTTAACTTGTGGTAGTAAAAAATGCCTCTTCTCCAAGCAAAGTTGTATCAAATGTTATATCTTATTTCAAGCATTATATATTTATTTTTTATGAGCTATGATGATATAAGCTTCAGATATATTTTGTTTATAATGGAACTTGACTTGCTGTTTATGATCTTCAAATCTTGAAATAATTTTGACATTCAATTCTTATGTCAAAGAAAAATCGTATTATTTTTCTTGAAATTTGGACATTCAATTCTTATGTGACCATAACCACAGCATTCATAGCACTTTCTTTTATCATTATTTTCAGAATTTTCCTTATTCCATATTTCAGAATAATTTTTCTTTGCAGAAAATTCTTTACCACTTTTTTGCTTTCCACTAGACTTTTTATTAAATAGGAATTTTCTGAACTTTCTTACTATGAGATCTATATCCTCATTGTTAAAATTTTCTTCATCAGAAAAATTCTCATGATTTTCTTTTATAGTTTTTAAAGCAATAGACTTACCTTTTCTTGCTTGAGGAAGCGAAGATTCATATGTTTGTAAAGAACCTATTAGCTCTTCTACTCTTATTATATCCAGATCTTTACTTTCTTCAATAGCAGTAACTTTGGGTCGAAATCTTTCAGGTAAAGACCTCAGAATCTTCCTTACGACCTTTGAATCCTCCACCTTCTCACCAAGATATGCGTTTAAAACGAATTTCTTGTTTTAGAAAATCAAGATGTTTTCTTTTTTGAGAAATCAACGTTAAAGATTTTCTATGACAATCACGTTCAAACTTGGATGCAAATTTAAATTTAACTTTCTGTCCAAAGGGGTCAATGGTGATCCCATCATGTTCAGAAAGAAAAGGATAAATCATGTTTAAGAAAGGCGTCCCCAAAATTACATCATGGGAAATGTCTTTGACTAAAACAGATGGAATTTTAAAGCAGACATTGTCCTGGCAGACATGAGCGTCATTTAACTCATAACGAATCTTCATCTTAGATCCGTTTGCCGAGAATAATTTCTTTTCGGACTTTTCAAAGTACTGAGTATGAACTAATCCTTCGCGGATACAGTTCAAGTCAGCACCTGAATCAATTAAGGCAATAGCAGAGAATTTGAAACTACGAGCAACAATAATCTCTACCAAACAAAACCATGTCTGTGGAGCAGAATGGCGAAGCAGACAAATATCCTTATTAGGATTAGATGGTTCAGAATGGTCTGAATCATTTGTTTCATCGCCTGAAGGATTTTGATCAAATTCATTTTGAATTTTTATTTTAAGTAAATCTTGTTTAAAAGATTCATTCTCAGATTTAAGGGTTTTAACCTCTGCTCTGAGTTCTGAAATTTCTTTTTTAACAAGAGAAACTTCATTTTGTAAATCCTTTATAGAAATTTCTTTGGGTTTTTGTTTCTGAAAACGTCCCAAAGTTTCTTCAAAAGAAATTTTTCCTGAAGACGTAGACTCTTTGCGAGTCATGGTCTTCTTAAGCTGTTTGAGATATTTCTCTTTCAGCTCAGGGTCTTGGATTTGTGCAATGAGAGATAAGAGCATGTTTTCATGTTCTTCCTCTTTTGTTAAAATCTTTTTCCCGTTAATTTCCTGATCCAAAACATGGATTGTTTTCTTCTCAGGTTTGCAACAGGAATCATTGCAACCAAACTTAATATTTGGTGAGTTGGAATGATCAGAGCCTGAGCGATAACTTGAATCGTCAGAACTTAGTTCATCCTTATCCGAAGATATAGAAGATCCATTTTCGAGGAGTCGAAACAGATCTTCTTGATCAGCGGCATTTATATGCAACTCATTAAGTTTTTTCTTGATCTTGGGCTTTTTGGGGCACTTATCTGCAAAGTGTCCTTTCTTGCCATAAGTAAAACACGTTCCCTTGGAGGGAGTTTTAGAAAACCATTTTTGAAAGGGTTTCTTCTTTGAAACCGATTTTGAAACTGGTTTTTGATAAAATTCATCGCGGGGTATTCTCCTGTGACTCCCACGAGGTTTGGAAAACCTTTTTACAGTTTTCTTATGTTGCCGAGATGGCGCAATAGGAGGAAGGCCAAATTGTTCACAAAAGTTTCCCATTTCATATTTGGCTTTCTTTCTATCGTTCATCTGTTGGGCAATCATCCTTTGATCATTACACATACTAATACCAAGCTTCTGAATAAGACTAATGATATCACCATAAGTATAATCATTATAATTCAGTAAACCCGAGGCATCAGTAAGTGAATCCTTAACCTTAATGGCAAACAAACGAGACAATCCATCCACGAATTTTTCTTTCCAATAAGGCATATTAGAGTCATCCCGAAGCATAACTCTGGACATAAAGACATCTTTATATCAACGGTAGTCAGACATCTTATTGCATCTCAAATTATTCAAATAATCAGAGATCCGATTGGTTATGTTGGAAGGTGTTCCAACAAAATGTTTAATAAGGGTATAAATCAGGGTGTTGACTCCATCGGGCGTCCCTTGCCCTATGGTTTCGTCAAACACAGGTAAACCTTCTTCAGTCTTTTGGACTGCAGAACGGATTTCACCTCTTGCCACGTCGGTAAGATGTTTATCCCACCAAGAACGAAGCATGCTTGAGAATTCGGTGGTCAGAAGATCAACAATATTAGGCTGGCTAAGATTGTTGTTGATATCAGCATTAGCAACCATGGACATGCGCTGGACAGTATTGAGGATTTCCTGCTCAGATAATCCATCAATATTCCATTCATAAATTTGGTCAGCAGATACAGAGAATTGAGATTGAAAACCTCTTTCCTCGAACTGCAAGTCAGGGGGTGTGGGTCTAGAATACCAGTTTTTCGTAAGACCAATGGGAGTAGGTCCTTTCGAATAAAGTCTGGCAACCATGGGTCTTTCCAGAGAAAGATCCTGAAAATTATTTTGAATTAAGTCTATTTTCTGTACTAAGGAATTATCAGACAAAGTGTCATCAGACCAGCCATCATCATCCAAAGTTTTTACAGAAAAAGAATCATCAAAATTAACCCATTTGCTGTCTTTATCTAATGTACTGACAGAGGGTTCTTCTTGCTTAACTTCTTTCTTGATGTTAGCAAGCATTCGATTAACCTTATCGAGAGTACTATCGGCCGGTGTGAAATCAATTTTTGGCCTTCTCTCTGGTAAGTTTTTGGAAAATAGGTGTTTCAACCATATTCTCTATACGGTCTAATTGTTGACCTATTGTATGGAGAGATTGGTTAACAAAATTGTTTTGTTCAATAATCTTTTTTGTTTCGAGCAAAACATTTTCACCTGGTTTTGAAATCTTAAAAGGAGTAGCTTTTAATTCTGCTCCTTGATGAGAAATCAGGATAGTTTCCAAAGGAGGGTGGCTGGTTAACAACAGTCCTGCCTTCTTCTTTAATAAAATTAGATTTTAAAACATTTAAAGCTTTCTTTGAATTATCCTTCTTTGAAGCATAATGATTTTCAAGAAAATCAAAGAACAAGATGTGTTTATTAATGGAAACCATCTTATCCATCCATTTTCTTCGAATCTTCTGTTTCTCAGGATTCGAATAAACCTCGCAATAAGATTTTCTCTTATCACGGTTTTCAGCAGATTTAAACTCAGCAAGCAAAGAAGCTAAGTCAATCGAATCATGGGTTAGTATATCAAGATCAGGATAAGCTGTCCTGCTCATCATGCATAATTGATGATGAACTGGAGCAACCATATCAGAAGAGGTAGGGGACAAAGAATCGTCCTCTTCCTTCTGTGCTTCTTCCTGTATGGATTTATCCTTTGCAGAATACATGGCAGTTGTAACCTGGGACTGAGTTGAAATCCCTTTCAACTTTAGATCCTTTAGATCTTGGTTATTTGGAGTAACAGTAGGTTGAAACTCCTGGATAATAATCGGACGAGAAGAACGTTGTTCTTCCAGATATCTGTTGAGATTCGCATCTCTAAGACCTGGGTCCGAGCTGACAGAAGATCTAGATCCAGTAAAAGAATTTCTTCTTTTATTAGAACTAGGTGAATCAAAGGATATCTTTATAGTACCTAAGACATTCAAAGTTAGTACAGACAGTACATTTGCATCATATAAATCAACCATTAGATCGGGATAGCAATCAAAATGAACAGGACCGTCCATAAGAGAAGTCTGAACTACTCCTAAGGCACTGTCTTCAAAGTTCATAAATCTACCATCACGTAAACATAAAAGAACAGAAGCATTAATACCTTTTCTGATCAAAGGTTTCACTGCTACCTGGACAGATGCAATATGCATGAATTTAAAACCTTTTTCTTTAAAAGATTTTATTAATTCTTTTTTAAATAATACGCATTGTTCTTGCGTATCGGATATTGAAAAAGTTTGTTCCACAGTTTTAACCTGGGACATACTCTTTGATTTAAAACCAAACCAAGACTGGTGATATAAGGAATTAACCTTGATCTTTGGCATATGCCATTAATCTATATCATCAATCCCAGTCTCATTTTCTGAGATTTCACAATCTTCTTCGTTAATTATATCAGGAGGCAAAGCTGACCTGGAACTAACTGACGAACTAGATCTAAACATCTTGTTCGTCTTGGTCACAACTGAAGCAAGACTCAGGGTCCTTCCTAGACCTAGGTCAAAACTACCTCTAGCAGCAACCTCCGCACATACCGGAGGGCCACAACATTAACCGAACCTCACTCCACATGCCTAAAATGCTTGTCCCTCGGCTAAACAAGGCAATCTAGGAGCCCTTCTGGACGCCAATGTATTCGGCTGCGGTGGCGGCCGCGAACTAGACTGTAGCAAGACTTAGAAAAGAGGAGAGACAGAGTGTCTCCAAATATGATCAAGAAAAACAGGATAGATAGATAGAATTCAGCAGTTAATATCCAGAACCGAAGATGGCTCTGATACCAAAAACAACGGAATCAAGTGAAGATTAGAGAAGTAGAGACAGAGAAGATTCAGCTGCAGAAGGATCACAAGCGTCATCTGACTCAGATCCCTACAGCAATGTTTTTGGCCATGACTCAGAAGACTATCCCCCACACTTGGGAGATGATTGAGTAATGACCAAAAACAGCAGAATCAAGTGAAGATTAGAGAAGTAGAGACAGAGAAGGATAGATATTCTGACCCGGCATAAGATCAAGAAAGATAAAGACAATAGGAGGCATGGCCTTCCATAGAAATAAACATGAACAAGATATGTGGTGGAGGCTCGGCCATGCATGAGATGCTCAAATGAAAAATAGAGTAATGAAGCAAAACTTTCAATTATATATTTACTGAAAGGAAGCGTCAAGTAGATACAAGTAAACAAGGATAAAATTTTCAAAATGAAACTGGATAAACTTACAAGCTTAAGAATTCAAAAGAAAACAAGTTTGTAAGTAGGATAGAGGATAATCAGGGAGTTGGGATTCTCTCTGGGATAGTAGTCAATTTGCTGTCTTAGAGTTGAGAGCTAAATTGGCTGTGTCTAACAAATGAAATGAGGAGTCCTTTTATAGAGTAGGAAGCTCCTGTACAAGATAGAATCGTCCCGTAAATCACGGGGTGAATAGTGACTTTTTGTCACTATTTACTCATGATGGCAGACAATCGTCGAAAGTGTTTTGTCTTCTTTCGCCGAAAGTGAAACATTCCCTTTGCATCGAGAGCATTTCTGTCTTCAATAATGCAAAGTGGTCAAAGCACAATTATTCCATCACCTTTCCGCCCCTAAAGTAGAAGCCGGTAGAGTGACAGCTGGATAGTGCGCTGGAGTCTCTGTGAGGAGTGTCGGCAGCGCTGGACAGTTTGGTCATTACTCAATCATCTCCCAAGTGTGGGGGATAGTCTTCTGAGTCATGGCCAAAAACATTGCTGTAGGGATCTGAGTCAGATGACGCTTGTGATCCTTCTGTAGCTGAATCTTCACTGTTGCGGGCCTTCTCTTCTTCATTGAGCTTGGTCTGCAGCAGTTGGAGTATTTGTGCGCTCGAAAGGTCTGTAGTTGACTTGTCTTTCGAGGATACTGATTCTGCGGAATTCTTCTTTTTTGCTGAAGATGACTTCTTCTGCTTGGACGAAGAACTTGGACATTCAGAAGCCTGTTCGCCACCTGTCAAAGTAGGATAGGGTACTATGGCTTGGATAGGTGAAGGAGAAGGGAATTCCTCCTTACATTTCAAATTTGGCACAATGGGTGAAAAATCTGCGGATACTCTGAAGATAATTTCGTCAGAATGATCGAATTTATCCCACCATTTAACGAAATATTGTCTGACCAATAAATCGCTACGCTTTTCATACGTCCATCTACAAATCCATGGTGGTTTGTATTTGGCGCAGAAGTGAATAAGAGAAGGTAATCTGGCATCTCGCCCTTTTACCTTATTGGTTATGGAAAAGTGTTTGATGACCTACTGAAGATCATCGGGAAATATTTCGATTCTGGAACCAAAACAGCCCCACCACCGTTGAAACCACAGAGGAAAGACATTTTTGCTTCTTCTATTGAAAGAGAAGAACCAAGAGTGTGAAAAATCTGGGGTTTGATAAAGAGGAAATTTAAACCAGGCCTGAATATAATCATAATAATTATAAACAGCACCTGTTTCTTGGACAAGGGTTTTGGAGGTAGAAGGGTGAGTGACCCATTCTTCTTCCGTCATGACATGATTGATTGAGCTGAGATATTGCATATTTTAAATATTTAAAACCAATGTATTTTAAATTCTTCATGACATTATTATTGGTTTTAGATGAAAAAATGGTTAATAAGAATAAATACGAGTTGTGATTTTTAATTGATTAATATCATGTTTATGCTTAATTTTATAACTAAGATATAATTGGGCAATATCTTTTCAAATATATAACATATTTTTTATATTAATTTTTTTTAAGTGTTATTTCTTTCTTCATATTTTCAGCTTGAATAAAATTCAAATGGGATCCGGTTGGAACTATTTGATGTTGGCTAAAATGCCTTGTTTTGGATTGGTGAGAGTTGTACAAGAAAAGAAATAAAAAAAAAAGGTGGTTGGATTAGAAAGAAATTAGAGGTTCAATGTGCTTGGTTTGAGGTGTAGAATCGGTGGAATTTTAATTCTCTATAGAAATTAGAGGTTCAATATGCTTGACTTGTAGAGTGACAAAGTTTGTGGAATTGATTGTGAGAATTTCGGCTGGAGTGAATTAAAAGAAGCAAAGCACATGAAGGAACTCAAACTCACGCACATGCATAAGAAAAAGAAGTAACATGCAGTCAACAAATGCACATGCATGCAGAAAAATAATGCAGAAAGTAACATACATGCAGAAAATAAAATGCAAAGCAACTCACGGCAAACACCTCAATGCAGAAAATGAAATGCAACTCATGGAAGCAGGGCACATGCAGAAAAGCAAGGAAAAGCATCACATGAAGCACATGTAGAACCTGGAAAAGTCAAGCAAAGCAGAAGAAAAGAAATCAGCACACATGCACCGAACACATGCATCATTCAAGGATGAAGGCAAACCGAATATGCAGAAAACTTGGACCATGAAAGTAGCAACTTGCACCTGCAGAAAAATACACAAACACATGCAGAAAAGTCAAGCAAAGAATGAAGAAATCAACAATCACGGCTGGAATTCAAAACAGAAAAATAAAGCTCAACACAAAGCAACTCACGGATGCAAGAAAATCACATGAAGCACTCGGACAGCATTGCACCAAAAAGTCTTGAAATTAGGTTGCTGTCTTCACCGAAATTCTATGCTTTTCTTCCACCGAAATTCTGCACAAATTTAGCAACAAAAAGTCAATAAATCCAGCTGCTCTTTCCACCGAAATTCAGATGCATCTCCACCAAAAATTCTGCATCAATTGATCATTGAAAAAAATCATCCAACATGTGCTACTTGTCCACAGAATTATGCTACTCTTTTTCCACCAAATTGGACATTCAAAGAAGTGGTAGATGGGTTCTTTAAATAGGGGTTGGACGTGTGGAGTAAGAGACAACTTTTTATGCTTTGTTTTAGTGTTGTTCTTATGTTCCTGAATACATTTTTTTTAGTTAAGTTGTTGCTACTTTAATTCTTGCATGAAGTTGTCAGGTAATAATGTTCTAAGTGATTTTGCTGAAGTTTAAGTTGAATTAATGCTAAGTTGATTTTTAAGTTGGTTAGTAGGTGGGGATGTGTGAATGAAATAAAGATGGAGTTGTGTTGAAATGCAAAATTCAAGTCTTAGTATTCGGAATTTTTTTCTCTTTTGGTTGCAATGCTATGTTGTTTTAGAGTTTTTATTAATTGTGCTAAGAATTACTCTAGAATTTTATTTCATTAATGTGTAATACTTTAAATTCTTGCAAGTGTGTTAGTTAATTTCAAGAAGTAAAAGAGTTGTTCTAGAGTTTTCATTAAAGGTTTGGAGATTAATTTTCAAGAATGTTACATAAGAAGTTGGTTCTTTTTGTTTTGAATTTCAATTAATGGTGAAGGGGAATTTTCCACCATACTTTTCGTTCTCTATATTTTTTAATTTCAGTTTAAAGTTTATAGAATACTTTTGAGATTTTTTTTAGCTTAGAAGTTTGGGCAATTTAATTTCTGTTTACTTATTTCGTGTTATTTATTTTTCGCATTTCTTTAATTTTTCTTTTCTTTGAGCATTTTCAATTTTCAGTTTGTATTTTATTAATTACTTTCTAATCTAGTTTAAATTCTTAATTTAGCTTTATTAATTTCTGAATTTAATCTATTAGTCATTTACATTCCAATCCGACAATCAAAAATCTAAAAACATGAATCTAGTCCATGACTAGTAACCTTTCCATTCATTGCACATACCATCTGTTTATTTTCTCTTTGTGAAGTTTTTCACACTTTTTCAACGAGTTTAATTTTTGAGTAACTTTCCCTGAGGAGACGATCTAGGAATTTATTCCTAATTATTACACGACATCCTCCTGCACTTGGGAGAGCATTAGTGCTACTCATTTTTTGAGTGAGTCAATGATTATCTGACAGTTATGAAAAATGATTTTTGATTTGTCAAATTTATCAAAAATCGGTTTATAGAAACGGAAATTGGTTTTCACCATGATTCCGAGATAAAACTTGAGATCTTTTGCTGGATTGTCAGGGATCCAGTGAAAATCTCGTGGAAAATATTCAATTGCAATTTGATAAGGATCTGTTTTAATCGATCTCTCGATATAAAACAGGCTATCATACCATACCTTCTTGTGATAGGGTGCCTTGTTGGCAGGATAAAGTTGCCGGCCGGTCGCTGTCCTGTTACTGCCAGTGGATTGGCAAAGGGGTCACAGGGTGTGGCTAAGGTTGAGGCAAAAGAGGCAGGGGTGACCAATCTGGGAACTTGCCCTAGACTGGTAAATCTATTGGCTATCTCCAGTGGGGAGGAAGCCGTGGTTAAAAGAGTTGTTGGTACTGGAGGTACTAACAACTTGGATACTGAGGAGGAAGAGGAGGAACTGGGAAGTCCTCCTGGTTTCTTCTTCTTACTCATGGTTTATTCTGCAAGAATTCACGGGTAAGAAAATCAGGGATGGAGTTATCCGATCCTTTAATATATTCAATGTCAAAATCAAAAACACTTAAAACAGCTTGCCATCGTGCAAAAATCTGTTTTGATGCAATGTTTTTAACATCTTTTTCTAAAATTTCCTTTGCTGACTTACAATCAATCCGCAAAAGGAATTTTTGGTTAAGCAAATCAGACTGAAATTTAGAAATACATAAAACAACAGATAGTATTTCTTTTTTAACAGTACTATAATTATGCTGTGCATGATTCCAAGTTCCGGAGTGGAAACGAACGATTTGTTCGGAGGAACCTGGTGAAACAACTTGTTTCAAGATGCCGCCATAGCCTGTGTCACTGGCGTCAGTTTGGACAATCTTGAAGCTATTTAAAACAGGAATTCCAAGACACGGGAGAGTTTTGACATGTGCCTTGATTTTCTGGATAAGCTTGGTGTGAACCTCAGTTCACGGGGCAGGATTAGACTTCAGTCTCGCGAATAAGGGGCGACACTGTTTTCTCATATCCTGGTAGAAGTCAGAGATGTAATTCAAAGAACCAAGGAATCTTTGTAGTTGGTTCTTGTCAAGAATAACATCTGGGAATTTGTCAGCAAACTCAATAGCTCGCTGGATAGGTTTGATTTTACCTTCGAAGATGTCGAAACCAAGGAATCTGATCTTGGTCTGGAATAGTTTCATTTTCGAAGCTGATAAAACAAGTCCATTTCTTTTGATGACCGCAAGAAACGTTTCAAGATGTTTCCAGTGTTCATCAATAGATTTGGAGAATACAAGCACATCATCTATGTAGACGATGGTGAACAAAGTGAATGACGAAAAGATGTCATTCATGATATTTTGGAATTCACTAGGAGCATTTTTTAGCCCAAATGGCATGACATTCCACTCGTAGTGACCCAGAGGGGTGGTGAAACCAGTCTTATATCGGTCTGACTTCCTAATTTGGATCTGCCAAAATCCAGATTTAAGGTCAAACTTAGAAAACACGACTGCACCTTCCAATCTTTGAATTAAGTCTTGTTTATTGGGAATAGGGTACCTAATCCATTCTAAAACTTCATTCAGTGGTTTATAGTTTATGACCAGACGGGGTGTCCCTCGCTCAATCTCAGCTTTTTTCTGGACATAAAACGCTGCACACGACCAAGGTGACTTGCTATGCCTAATGATATTTTTAGCAAGAAGATCCTTAATCTCAGTTTTGCAAAACTCAAGGGTTTCCCTATTCATTTGAATAGGTCTCGCCTTGGTGGGTATTTTGGATTCTGAAAATCCTTTTATGTAAGGCAAAGAAACTTCATATTTCTTCCTATGCCAGAAAGAAACATTTGTATAGATTTGTAGTAGTGAAAATATACAGAGTAAAACTAATTCTTTCCAAGCTTCTTCCATCGTGTTCTTCCAATTCTTAGCAATCTCAATACATTGTTTTTACAATTCTCACACGATGGCATTTCACGCATTGCTATATTGCCCCCGTTGGGCAATGGCAACTCTTAGAAGTTAGAATTGAACTGCCTAACTTGTGGGTCAAGCCTTGGGATCAGATCAAGGAGTTTTCGTTGCCTGTTCACTCAACATATACATACATGCATGCATACATACACGTGTGTATCTATGTACGTTAAAGCAATCTCAAAATATTGTCAGCCCTTTCACTATAAAAAAAAAAAAAATTTATTTTGCATCACCTAAATTCGTTAGGTTGCAATTATTTGTTAGCGGTGCATTTTATATTTTTTGCGATGAATTTAAATGACGCAAAAAACTATTTTTCTTATAGTCATGAATTTGCATATAGTTGTATCATCTTTACATTTTGTATAAGAATACAAGGATGAAATAGTTATTAGGGGAAGTTTGTATAGTGATATGAGATAAGAGTTTTGTAAATAGTAATAAAATAGTTTGTAAATAATGGTAAGATAGTTTGAATTAAGTATTTATTGGGTTTTAAGAAACAAGAGAGAAAAAGTTGAATAAAAAATATGATAAAGTTCAAATATTGTTAGAATATAATTTTTTAATATAATTTTTATTTTAGAATTTGAAGAAATTGAAATGTTTTTTGTTTGAGAGTATTAGAAAGTTGTAATAATTAGTTTGAAAGTGTTTGTATTTGAATAATATTTGAAAAGGAAATGGGATGAGATCAGATGGAAATTGTTTCCTAGCATCCCCTTAATGTTTTATAGGGTTTTGAGAAATGAGAGATAAAAAGTTGAATAAAAAATATTATAAAGTTAAAATATTATTATAATATAATTTTTAAAAATTATTATTGTATGGAGATTTAAAAAAGTTAAATTATTTTTTGTTTAAAAATTTAAAAAAGTTGTAATGATTAATTTAAAATTTTTTATCGTCACTTCAACACAGACTATTTTTTCTACCTTAGGGCATCTATGATTTCTTGGTATATTAAGAAACAATTAATTCTTTTTCAATCTATATTGAGACTGCAATGGCCATCATCTTATTTGAATATATTTGGCTATGATGGCTTTTAGCAAACACAGATGTTCTGTAGAAAACAAGCATATTGCCTAATATTCTACAAAGACTATGGTGATCATACTCTTGAAATATTTTCAGACAGAATATTTTCTATTTATATATTGATTTTATTTTCTTTATTGAAGAGGCTTTATTACACTATAAATATATCAACCTTGTACTTATTTTTTGGCTGAGTACGTCACATTTGTACATTTGGAATTCATATTGAATTTATATAGTCTTCTACACATAAAATATAATAAGATGTGCTTTTGTTTTTGTGATCGTTTTAAAAACAAAATAGATTCCATATTTATTCATTCTTGGCGTGTGAAATCATCTGCCTTCTTAAACCAAAACATAAAAGAATTCCATTACTCCACTATGTGATTGATTTTGTGGCACTTTTGCCTATGGGTGGCTCTACCGCTACCGCTGGGAGCTCCCTCTAGTTGGTTTTGTGTTTTTTAATATTTTACATGTATTTTTTTAACACTTATAATTTTTTTTTTGGCTTTTTTTTACATGTATTTTTTTAAACACTTTTAAAATATTTTTTTTAAAAAAATACACAACATTATTAAAAGGCACTTACTTAATTATTAAATAAAAAAATAAAATAAAATAATCTCAGCAATAACTCTCACTAAAAATCACTAGTTAAAAGAGTAGCCATTTTCCTATTTACCGAGATCAGGTTAGGATTGAAGTAATTGCACAATTATCAATATAATGGATCAAAGCAATAAATCCATGTTGAATCTGTATTTCCTTTTGAATGGATTGGTATATATGGGTGGGTCCATAATAGGCTGGACCATGATCTGTTGACAGATTGAGAAAGCCCTGAAAACAAAAATGCTAACCCACGTTTTTTAGAGCGTGGGCTGCTCCCATGCCCATCTCCCCGTTGGGGTGATTAACATCGCCCACGAATCTGGACCAGTACCAGTGGGTCTTCCAAACCCTGCCCATCTCTTCAATTGGGATACCCTTTGTCTCAGGCAGGAAAAAGTAGACAAAAATGGTCATCACCAACACAAAGAAGGCAAAGAAGAGGAATAACCCGAACTTCATGTGGCACAGCATTGATAAGAAGCTTTGAGCAATAACAAACGTGAGAATCATGTTGACAGACACGTTGACACTCTGAGCAGCAGATCGGATTTCAAGAGGGAAGATTTCACTAGGCACCAAGATGCCAAGGGGACCCCAAGACCATGCAAACCCGGCAACATAGATGCAAATGTAAAGCACCACAACAATTGCGTACCACTTGGGCAACTCACCAGGATCTCCATCCACTCCAAATTTAGCACCAATTGCAGCTGTAACAATAGCCTGCACAGACAGATAAAAACCATATAATCATAGGTCAACTAATTAATGTCAGTACGAAAAAGATCTCCTTTTAAGTTATTATCCGAACTTTAGGGTCTCAAGTGATAGAGAGATGCATGAAATTAACCTAAAACATTTATTGTTCATTTAATACTGTTCTGAGTATTTGTATAGGCAACAATAAATATTGTAGGACCCATTTTATATGTTTATCTCTCTCCCACTTAAAACCTTTTAAGTTCAAGCAACAAGTCTTGATCTTGTGACTATAATATTTATTATGAATAGTTACCTGGCATATGAGCATTTGAATTCCACCTTCGAGGAAAAGAAATCTCCGTCCCCATTTATCAACACCATAAATAGAAACAAAGGTTGCAGCAACGTTAACACCTCCGGTAATCACCGCCGACATAAGGGAAGTATCGCTTCCAAACCCAATCGTGTTAAACAAAACAGGTGCATAGAACATGATAACATTGATCCCAGTGAGTTGCTGAAAGAAGGGAATTAGGATTGCCATAGAGAGGTGAGGTCTATATTTTTTTTGCAACAAGTTTCTCCAAGGGTGCTCCACTAGTTTTGATGCTTCACTAGCAGCAACAAGGTCACTGAATTCTTCCTCAACATCATCTACGCCCCTAATCCTTTTGAGTTTCTCTTTGGCCTCATCGTGTAGGCCCCGCTCAATCATAGAGTTGGGGGTATCATGAAGGACAAGTGATCCAACGGTGATTATGAGGGCAGGAACCATGGCCCCACCCAAGCTCAAGCGCCATCCCCACCCACCCCTGATCTTTGCAAAGAAGTAGTTCAACACATTGGCAATAAGGATACCAATTGTGATTGATAACTGCAAACCAATGTTTAGGGCTCCTCTATACTTGTGAGGGGCCATCTCAGAGATGTAAAGAGGAATTGACTGCACGTACAGAAAAAGTGACCAGATTCACTTCCAAATCAATACTGCCAAAACAGATCTCCTCTTCGCATGTATGGACCACACCTACCTAATTTAAGAAAATATCCCACATTGTCCGAACTTGAAGATCACAAAGAAGAGAGAGAGTGTGCACTGTAACTTATTGTCATCTATATAGATTTTTATAAAATCAATATTGATGTTTAGCTTCAATACTCTATCCTACGCCTAGTTGTCAAGTTGCCATGCTCCTTGGAAAAGACAAAAATCGTTATGCACACGTTGTGGATTCTTCAAGTAAATTATTGAGGAGAAGTCAAAGAACACAGCAGTGAGGTCATTTATGGTGTATCATGGAGACTTTTCTCAATGAATTGTAATGAAAACAGCGTTCTGCAGTTCCAGTTAGTCCAAAGTCGTCTTTGGTTTCTGGGGAGGGACGAATCGTGTCCATCTTTTCTTTCCCAAAGTGTTTACTTCTATTTATTAAGAAAAAGATTCGGAAAGACTGGAAACAGTGACTAGTAGAAGAAGCCCATATCTCTAGAACGATTAAGCAATCACAGAAATAGAACCTAAAAACCCCATATCCGCATCGAACTGCATACACACACACACATATATATATATCTATATGAAAGCACAAATACTAAAACTATTCGCTAATTTTTATGCTACTAATCCCTTAGAATACCTGAAATCATTTCAAAACAATATAAGAAGATCTGAATGTAAAAAAGTACAGTTTCGGCCAATCTGAAGACCCAACGGAATAAACTACTGTGTTTAGTTTTGTTTTCTGACAGCATTTTATTTATTTATTTTTGGTTCTTTCCCTCCACATAACGTTCACTGAACCAAAATAAAAGCACCAAGAATTTCCAACCCCAGGAAAATTCAAGATCCAAAGCAGCAAAAAATATATTAGAAACTGCTCTCCAAAAAAAAATAAGATAGCCCAGATCACGGAACACAGAAAAAAAAGAATACCTGTCCTGCAAACCCAATACCGAAACCGAGTAACATTCGGCCGACGATAAGCATCCAGACGGTTTGGGCAAAGCCATTGAGGATGGCACCCACGCAAAAGAGCAGGCCGCCCAAGAGCATGGACAACCTGCGACCGAATTTACGTGTCACAGTGGACGCCACGATGGATGAAAGCAGAGCAGCCAAATACAGGGACGACGTGAACATTGTCAGTGTCTCACTGTCATATTGGCAGTACTGGTTGGTGGATGATTCCTCATGCTTCTTCCGGTACACCGACGGGAAGAACTTCTCCAAAAAGGGGTCCATTGACGTCACTCCACCTGCCAACACATAATCATGATTTAGATTAAAAAGCAAAACGATTTCGATGTTTGATTAGGATTTCCATTCGAAGTGCGTATTCTTTACCAGAAATTCCAATATCATAACCGACAATCAAGCCCCCCGTGGCTGCGACAATACACGTTACGGTTACAAAAGGAGTAAGTTTCCCCGTGTACACCTTGCCTGGCACACCATCCGCAGGAACTCCTCCGACAGCAGGCATTTTGGCTGGTCAAAGCTGCAAGGAGAATGCTCAAGTGTACCGAGAAAAAAGTTCAAAACAAAGAAGGAACCAAAAACTCTGTCGATAGTAATGACCAATGGAGGCACATAGGCCAAGCGGAAGAAGATTTTTAGATTACTGCTGCCCGTTAGTGTATATATAGGGACAGGATCGTGGCTTTTTCGAAATGAGAAATTCAATGTAGAAGCTTTTACACCACATTTTCACCTCATCACAGTCTGGTTTGTCATTTTTGTCTTTTACCTTAATACTTAAATATTTATATGTTTAAATAGAATGATAAGAATGACAAATCATACGTTGGTTAATGGAGGTGTGTGGTATAAAGACTTTTTGTAGCATTTATCTTTCAAATTACTATTTCTTTTAGAAAATAATCTACTTATAACTATTTTGCAACTATTTTATAGGTTTATATAAAACAATGGTTAAATTTATAATATTGAAATTTATTTTTAATACAGTGTGTTAAAGACCCAACCTTTAACTCAAACATTGATCTAAAAACCTTATGACTGTTGGATACTAATTTAGTTAAGTCTTGATCCCTCACGATTATAACATTCCACAACATTTCTGGATTCGATGTCCACAACGGCCCACTCTATCAATACTAACTTGGTGGTAGCCATTTCCCTTTTAGTGGTTTCACTCATCTATTAGTATTCAATAACTTAATACCATATCCATACATAGTACCAAGACATTTTAATCTAGCCTATGGGTCACCCTCTTCTTGACTTGAACTAATGATGTGGTTCCTGTTCTCATACCAATGGTTAAAACCTAAGCATTGATCAAAAAGCTCTAAGACTATCAGATACTAATTTGGTTAACCATTTAACCCTCATAATCATAACACAATGATATGATTGTATTAGTTTATTGAAAATGAATTGTAAAATAGTTCTTTCAAAAGTCTTTTACAAAACTTTTCATCTCATCTCATCTTATCATCACAATTTTCTCAAATTTTCATTCAAAATAAAATAAATAATTCAACCTTTTCAAATTCAAATACAAAAATAATATTAAAACAATATATTCTAATTATATTTTATTCAACTTTCAACTTTAATCTCAACTCATCTTATATCATTTCTGAAAACAAATGAGGCCTAAGTGTCTTTCTTTTTTTTTTTTTTTAGGTGGAACTTTTATTTTTTCTTTGGCCTGCTATTCGAGATTTGTACGAGTTTTTAATTACACTTTAATATTCTCGTGTGTGGAGGACAATGTTATTATATCCCTCATTTGTATCACTCATTTTGTTCCCTTGATATAGTAGTACTACAATGTAGTAATATGTGACTTGTTAAAAAAGTGAAAAACACAAGCATAAAATGGTAAAGGAAATCTAGGATTTTGTTTTCAGATGCTATTTTATTTTGAATATATTTTTTAATTTTTTAAAAATAAATCACATGACACTAGCCACATCAAATGAGCTAAATGAATTGTATAAATTAAGCAACATAGTAATATTTTCGGAATATATATTACCAAGAGTCTAAAGACTCAAGGATGATACTACATCCACCTCAGATCGGTACCGATAAGTGTTATATTTCTTTGTTGTTTTTTTATTTTTAAAGCATTTTTGTGTTAAGGATATCAAGCTCAATCCCGTGCTCCCTACAAACTAGGATATTTGATTTTCAAATTTGTACTTTGTTGTGTTTATCCTGATTGTTATAGTTGCTGTTATTGTAATGTTGTGTTTATCCCTACAACTATAACATCTATATAATTATAATAATACACATGGTTTGGCATCTTTCCAAAACCATCTTTCCTTTCCATTATCTTTCATGGTGTCGTAAGCCAATCTAGCTTACGCTTTAAAGATCCTGCTTCCGCTTTTCTAAAACATGGTTGAGTCTAGTTCTTCCTCCTTGTCCAATACTGTTTTTCCCAATCCAACGCAACTTGTCTCTTTCAAACTTGATGAGACAAAATACCTTTCATGGACTGCTTAGTTTAAACCTATTCTCAAGAGTTACAATCTCCTTGGTTTTATTGATGGCTCTAACCTTGTCTTGCTATGTTTGTTGACGATGATGCCACCAAAAGTGAGTCCGTAAATCCAACCTACACCAATTGGCAGAGTCGTGACCAACTCCTACTAAGTTGGATCATCTTTCTATTTCTCCTACACTGGTGGCTTCCCTCTATGGTTTGGACTCTTCATTTTTGGCGTGGCAGTCTCTTACTACTTGTTTTGCTTCCCAGTCAAAATCCCGCATTTCCCATTTGAAACGTCAGCTATAGAATCTTCAACAAGGTTCTTTGACTTGTGCTTCATACATGTTTGAAGCCAAGTTCTTGGCTGATCAATTATCTGCTGTTGGAAAACCAGTCGATGATGAAGATCTTATATCCTTTATTATTGGGGGTCTTAATCCTACTTTTGCACAATTCATCACCTCTTACTCCTTCCACACTTGGGAGGCTTCTATGTCCTTTTTTGATTTCAGGTCTGAATTTCTGAATCATGAAATCATTCTGAATTGTCATGCTCCACTCAATCCTATGCCAGAGATGTCCTCCTTTGCTCTATTCACCAATCAGACAAAGTTTCAGCTTGTGAAACGTAAACTACAATTTTCTAGGTCTTCAGGCACCAACGCTACAAAGCCAAACTTCTCCATCAAACCTTTGCCCCCCATACCTACCAAGGACGTTTGCTCTGTTTCCACTTCCAACTTTGGTGGCCGTTCTCCTTGGGGGATTTGCAAGGGTAATAATCATCAGGCGTTGGACTGTTTTTAGTGAATATATTACAAAGCCATGGTTGCTGATATTAATGCAGAATTTCTGAATGGTCAATGGCTTGCAGACAAGGGTGCTAATGCTCACGTAACTAATAATGCTGATAATCTTGATTCCAAATGCCCGTTTGATGGTAATGAGACTGTTGGTGTAGGTAATGGTGCAAGTTCTTAAAAATATTATTCATTGTCCTCAAGCTGCCATTATTAACAAATTTTGTGTCGATAATGATGTTACTTTCCATCTCACACATAATGCTTATTCGGTTTAGGACAATCAGATAGACTCACGCTCCTTCAAGGTCCGAGTGAAAATGGGCTCTATTCTATCAATCTCGCCAACTTATCATACAATAAGTGTAGAGGGCTAACTGCTTCTATGGGAATCAAGGCACCTAACTCCCTTTGGCATAAACGTTTAGGTCATCCGTCTGAGTCTGTCTTGCGTCATGTCTTATATAATTCCATTTACCTCTTGTTGGTTCCGTGCAAAAGAGTTTTGTGTGTGAATCTTGTCAACTTGGCAAGTCCATTCAACAACCTTTTCCCTCCTCTCATTGCAAGACTTCAAGTCCTTTAGATCTGGTCCATTTGGATGTTTGGGTTGCACCTCTTGCTTCGTCTAGTGGTTTTAAATTTTATGTAACATTTATTGATGATTTCAGTCAATTTACATGGCTATATCTGAATGCAAATAAATATGATGTTTTTAATTCTTTTGTTCAATTTCGGCTACTTGTGGAAAAACAATTTTCATTTCCTATTAAACATTTACAAACCGATAACGGTGGAGAATACATCTCCTCACTTTTTAGTCAATATCTCATGGAAAATGGTATTTTACATTGGCGAACATGTCCGCATACTTCTCAATAAAATGGTATTGCAAAATGTAAACATTGCCATATTGTTGATATGAGACTCACTTTACTTGCACAATCTAGCCTAGCTAAGAAATTTTGGGTTGAATCATTTTTAACTGTCGTATATTGAATCAAGAAGTTACATATGCTAGTTTTAAATAACGATACTCATTTCTTCAAACTTTACAAAGATGCACCTGATTATTATTTTCTACATAACTTTGCATGTTGATGCTATCCTTTGTTACATCCATATGCTGAAAACAAATTGTCATATCATAGTATCCCATGCATTTTTATTGGTTATTGCTCCAGTCAAAAAGATTATAGGTGCCTTCATCCCGTAAGTGAGCGTGTTTACATCTCTCGCAGCGTTGTATTTGATGAAAAATATTTTCCAGCTAAAACAAGGATCCCGAATCACTCTTTTGCTAGCGCCGTGATCCCTACTGGTATGTCTTCTTCTCCACTTCAAATTCCAACTTCTCCTGATTTGTTCACCACTTGTCCATTGGATAGACTCTTCCACAAATCCACTTGTAACAACTATACCTTCTGTGTTTGCTCCACATGTTTCACCCAAGCCACATGAGCCC
Source organism: Carya cathayensis (assembly GCA_011037825.1). Taxonomy (NCBI): domain Eukaryota; kingdom Viridiplantae; phylum Streptophyta; class Magnoliopsida; order Fagales; family Juglandaceae; genus Carya; species Carya cathayensis. Next base: position 1,055,614 of record QGSO01000233.1, on the reverse strand, counting down.
TTCGATCCACATGTGTCACGAACCTCATCTTCTATTCAAATGTCAACCATGCCGCCTAATCCTTAGCCCTATCCAAATATCGTTGCCTCACCCGATCCTTTAGCATTTGTCGAGCACTTCCCTATCCACCGTGTTGTTACTTGCTCACAAACAAGGCATTCTCAACCTTGCCAATTTCCTAACTACATGACCCACTATTCCTCATGTCATCCACTTTGTCTACTTCATACAGTTGCCATCCCTCCTGAACCTAACACTTTTACACAAGTGGTCTCTAAACCGGAATGGCGTGCAACTATGGAATCTAAGTTTAAGGCATTATTGGACAATGGTACATGGTCACTCTGTCCACGGCCTTCTTCTCATCATATCGTCCGCAACAAATGGGTTTACAAGATCAAATAGAAACTTGATGGTTCTGTTGATCATTACAAGGTGAGGTTGGTCACCAAAGGATTTGATCAGAGGTCTTGTGTCGACTACTTTGAGACCTTTAGCCCAGTTGTTAAACCGACAACTATTCACATTATTTTAGCTTTGGGTGTACAACTTCGATGGACTACACGGTAGCTAGATGTCTCCAATGATTTTCTTTAGGGATACCTTGATGAGGAAGTTTATATGGAGCAACCGAAGGGGTTTATTGAACATCCTAACTTTGTATGTCGATTACATAGCACTCTTTATGGCCTTAAGTAGGCAACACAAGCTTGGTTCACTCATCTCTCATAGGCACTTTTTGATCTTGGTTTTTCCAGTTTGCACGTTGACTACTTTCTCTTCACTCTTCATAGAGATAAAGTGCATATTTATATATTAGTGTATGCCAACGATATCATTGTTACTGACAATGATGCTTCTACAATTTTCTCTATTATCTCACAATTGAAATCTGAGTTTGTGATGAAGGATTTAGGTGACTTGAGCTATTTTTTGGAGATAGAAGCTGCACGTGATCATACAGGTTTGCATTAACGTCAATCTAAGTATATTGCTAATTTACTTGATCGTGCTAATATGGTAGGTGCTCGACCTTACAAGGCTCCCTGTATTTCTGGTTTGAAGATTTCGAAATTTGATGATGATCTCTTAGTTGATCCCTCTAAATACCACCATATTGTTAGGGCCCTATAGTATGTTACCATTACACGTCCTGATATTGCATATTCCGTCAATCAATTATGTGACTCACTAAAAAATAAGTAGCACCAAGGCTATTCCAAGTGCAGGAGGATGTCATGTAATAATTAGGAATAAAATTCCTACATCATCTTCTCGGAGAAAGTTGTTTAAATCCAAACTTGTATAAAATGGAAAAAAGTTTTACAAACAAAAGTGGTGGTATCTACAATGAATGGAAGATTACATTGGAAATAAAAAGGGTACTAATCATAAACTAGATTTATACTTTTAGATTTTTTTTAGTGTTGAAATTGAACGTAAAAGACTAACAAATTGAAATTAACAATTAAGGATTCAACTACGCTAAACAATTTTAATTAATCTAAAAATTAAATAATAAATTAAAATTATTTAAGTCATAATTAACCTTTAATCAATCTAAAATATAATTGTAATGCATATTTAATGGAAGCTTAAAGAAACAAGAAAAATAACTTACATAAAATAAAATAAACAGCAAATAACATGCTCAAACTTTTAATCTAAAAACATCAAGAATACACCATAAACTTCAAATTGAAATTAATAAAAAGTAGGGAATGAAAAGAGTAAGCCAAAGGGATGTAGAAGGAGATTAAAAGCAGTGGAGGAAGTTAGACTGTAATAGTAATTAGACCCCTCAAGAACCTCTTCAACGGCTCTGCAATTCCTCTTCTACCCACTAGCGTGTGGCCTGTCTTCTACTCAAAAATATATGCATGCGCCGTTGAAAATGCCCAAATGAATAAAATGTGTGCGGCGCTCTCTAGGTTCCATAAGTGTGAATCCTCTAAAGTATAAAATGCATGCGGCGTTAATGAATTAAATGCCCACGACGCGCAAATGAATAAAATGTCCAAAGAAAATATGTATCCATGTAGGTCAAAAGTCCCAATAGAATGATTGTTGTCATGCCCACTTTCAAGTCCCAATTGCCAAATCCTATATGGCATTAAATGACCCATACGAAAAGTCCTTTTTGTCCGTACCTTGAAGTCCCACGTAACTTTTATTAACTCCCAACTTTCGTTTCTCTTGACAACTACATATAAAGATAAGTAAAATAAAATAAGAAAAATAAAAATATATATATATATGTGTTGTGCATATAAAGAAAAATTGATCAATTAAATCACAAGTTCTAAAATTAAGCATAAATCATACTATTAACCAATTTAAATCACAACTCAGATTTATTCATCTTAACATTTTTTATATAAAACCAATAATAATATAATAAAATAAATAAAATATATTGGTTCTAAATATATAAAAATATACAATATTTCAACTAAATCATTATGTCAACATATGCAAGCTCCCACTAACATCCATTGGACTTTGGCCAACAAAGTTCTTCGTTATTTAAATCATAATGCCGATTTTGGTCTTCATTATAAACCAAGCACTATTGCCTTGCATGCCTTCTGTGATGTGGACTGGGCGGGTAATCCAGATGATAGGCGTTCTTCTAGTGGCTATGGCATCTATATTGGACTGTGTTTGGTTTCTTGGTCTTCTAAGAAACAACTTGTTGTCTCCAGATCTAGTACTAAAGCTGAGTATCAGAGCTTGGCCTTAACGATAGCTGAAGTATATTGGATCCGTACGCTTTTGTGAGAGTTGCACATTTATTTATCTTCACCTCCAATGCTTTGGTGTGATAATCTCAATGCTATGTCTTTGGCCTCTAATCCTATTCTCCATGCTCGAACCAATCATATTGAAATTGATTATCATTTTACTAGAGACAAGACTGTTAACAAAGCTGTAGTTGTTCATATTAACACCCACAATCAAGTTGCAAATATATTCACTAAAGGCCACACTGCTGATCGATTTTCTATTTTGCGTGACAAACTATTGGTTTGCCCCTTACCCACTAATTTGAGGGAAGGTGTTAAGGATATCAAGGATCTCAATCCCGTGCTCCCAACAAACTAGGATATTTGATTTTCAAACTTGTACTATGTTTTGTTTATCCCCACTGTTATGGTTGTTGTTATTGTAATGTAGTGTTTATCCCTACAATTGTAACACCTATATAATTATAATGATACACATGTTTTAGCATCTTGCCAAAACCATCTTTCATTTCCATTATCTTTCATTTTGTGTATATTTTATAAAAGAAATACTAAAAAATAAACACAAATAATTTAACAAAAATTACTAATCCATATCAATAGAAATATTATTTTCCAAATACTCAAAACCCTATTATTTGTAGAAAGATATCGTTTTCTAAAGCAACAAGGAGTGGTCACTAAATGCGCTATTCCCTTTGTGGCCATTGGATAGTCCCACAAGCTACAACGCATAATTCATATAAGAGTAGGGGTGGCAATATGTTACACGACTCGTTAACCGAACACGAACACGACACAATAATAGCAGGTTAGGGTTTAGTCTTAAAGGGTTTGGGTCAAAACGGGTTGACCCGTTAAGACACGATTACTTAACGGGTTGATAACGGGTCAACCAGTTTTGACCCGTTATGACATGTTAAGAAAGTTAAAATTATAATTATACCATTTTACCCAAAAGTACAATTGTTAGAATTTTAATTTCGATATTTTTATTGTTTAGATTGTAATTTTGGACTAGTAGTTAGCTTTATAATTTTTATAAATATTGTGATTTTAACATTTATAGAAAATTATGTTAAATTTAATCAAGTCAAGTCAAACAGGTTAATTTCAAGCCTATTCAACCGATTTACATAAATAGTTTGAAACAGGTCATATTGTGTCGTGTAAACCTATTTAGTAATATTCACTAATGGGTCAAAATGGGTTGACACGACACGACACGTTATGTTAATGGGTCGTGTTAGGGTTTGAGATTTTGACACGATAAGCTTAATGGGTCGAGTTAGAGTTTACCTATTTAGTATAATATACATGTTTTGACATGACACGAACACAACCCGTTAACACGATTTGACACCCCTATTAATAAGAGTTTTGATAGGGATCAGCTACTGTAGCAGTGTGCAGTTTTGCACACCCTACGTGGCAATAGTTTTTTTTTTTTTCTTTTTTTTTTTTGAAATTCTGTGAAACGCATCGTTTTCGTTGCTGTTTTCATATTTCCTAATTTGAATTCAACCCCCCCCCCCCCCGCGAGCGTTGAATTTAAGCCCGCGTCGAAGCTGCGTCCCTACCCGTGTCGAACCTCCTCTGCCCACTGCCACTGGCGATGCTGTCATTCTTTCAAGAGAGATCAAGTCCATCTGCACAGCACCGCACTCCCCGTGTCTCCCAGCTCTCCTCCCTCCCCATCGCCCGCCCATTTCCTTTGTTCCTCCCCCCCCCCCCCCCCCCTCACCGGGGCCTCTGCGTGCCCCCACCACGACCACCCACGTTACCCATCCTCTCCCCCACCCCCACCACCTACATCGTCCATCCTCTCTCCCATCCTCTCCCAGTATTTTGGTCATCCCAAGTGCGTGTGTGCGTTTCTCTCTCCCTGATTTTTCTTTGCTTCATTTCTGTTTTGGGCACTTGAGGTTGATTTTGAGACTTGTCGCATGGTTGCTAACTCTCTCTTCCCTGCTTCAGAATCGACATCAACGATCCAAAAGGTTTTCTCATTGTGAAAGCCAAAATTCTTTTGTTGAGGAAGTATAATACGGTTTTAAAATGGAAAAAACTTTCTGAGTGAGTGAACAAATTCACTAAAAAATTTGACTCGGGCATAAAAACACTTACAGAAGGCTAAACACATATGTACAGGACTTTCCCTTACAGAACGTGGTCGTGGAGCTCTTCAGCAGAAATAACACCTACTTCCCAATCAGAGAATGGGTCGACGACAACCAACGGGGTTGCTGGGAAAAGGGAGAGTTAGGAGTGCAGGGCAACTAGGGCATTGTTTGGACAAGACGAGGTTGGGGGTGGGAGAGAGGATGCCGACACTGGTGGTGGGGGTGGGGGCGATGCATGGGATGAGGGGAGAGGAAAGAAAGAAACAGAGGAAGAAAGAAGGGTGGGGGCGACTTGAGGGGTAGGGGGGAGAGGATCGAAAGAAAGGGAGAGGAGAGAATGAAAATTCAAATTGAAAACGTGAATGCACCCCGTCTGAGAGAGGAAAACGACACATATGGTGTGCAATTTGGATGTAGCAAACAATGGGTGATCTTAAGATTTGCTCTTTGACTCGGTTTAGAATGTGCTTCCAAGTGCAGAAGTGTCAAGTTGTATCAAGGATAAGTCCAGGATCGTATTCCACAGGGACAATGGGTTATCAAAGCGTATAAAGGATTTGTGAGGAACAAATGAATCGAGTATGTGAGATGAAAATAAAATTAAAATGCTATGCCAAAAAAAATAATTGAAATTGAATTTAGAGTTTTTAAAAAAAACAAATTAACAAACACTTGGGTTGGGTTTGAGATTCTTTTTATTTCGGATTCTAGATAATTTCTCGATTAACAATCCAGTCAAGGAATTGATATTCGGAAGATAAAAATTAAGCTCACGTTTTTGCAATATTTTCTCAAGAAATTCTCTAATTTACTAGCCAAATTTATATTCATAATCAATCGAAAGAGGCCTTGATAAATTCAAGCTTTTGTTGTGCCTTACGTCAACAACAAAACAAGAGCAAGAGCCGCAATCTATTTTCCATTTGAATTCGACTAGTAATTTAGTGAAATCAACATTAAACAATAAAATATTGCATCAAACTAGAATCTAAAATAAATTAAATCTCATCCCACAATCCGAGCTTTAGAAATTAGTCACACATGATATTTTTAGTAACAAAAATAAATCTAAGTGAAGTCATAAAAAAATTTGTAAAATAAATAAATAAAACAAATAACACTAAGAATTCCACGCCGGCACAACTAAGAATTTAGGAAAGAAAACTGGGCAACAAAAAAAATAAAACTGAAAATGAATCCTCTGAAATAATAACTAAAAAAAAAATACTAAAAAGTAAAGCGAAAAAAAAAAGAATCCGACTCTTCGAATTAACAGCTGCTAACGTAAATGAAAATATAAGGAAAATGACAGTAAAATAAATTCCAGCCGTACTTAAGTTCTAAACTAACAAGAGCGAAAAGAAAACAAAAGAACAACAAGCCGCCCAAAGAGACAAAACTGAAAACAAAAAAAACAACCCAAAACTCCAACCACTTCTGTTTGCTATGTCAATAAGAAAAAAAACCTACTGCTCTAAGCTTCCTACCCGAAGGAAAAACAAGAAATGAAAGCCTATCCTCTCCGTAAAACTGCAGGAAAAATAAACCGTATCTAAACTACAAACTGCTACCAAAGAAAAGTAAAACCCGTGTGTCTCCCCAAAAGAACTCCCCTGCTGCTTCCGTCCACCTAGTTTTTATAAGTGTTGCCCGTGTGATGAGTGAGCTGAGTTCATATTTTCTGCATGTGCTGAGTGATGCATTTCCTGCTTTTCTGCATTTGCATTGGTTTAACTTCCGTGAGCTTCATGTGCTGCTTTTGTTTGCTTTATTTTCTGCATGTGTTCTGTTTTGCTTTTCCAGGTTCTGCATGTGCTGTCCGGTGCTTTTCTTCTGCATGTGTGCTGGTTTGAGTTCCAGCCGTGAGTTGCCATGTTTGAGTGCTGCAAGTGTGTTGCTCCTCCATCCGTGAGTTGCTGTCCAACTTTTTTTGCAAGTGTACCGTGAGTTTTCCTGCATGTGTGCGTGAGCTGTGTGAGTTGCTTGTGTGCTGTCATTCCACTTTCTGCATGTGCTGAGTTTTCTGCATGTGTTTGTTCTTATTTCTAGCCGTGAGTTCCTTCTGCATGTGTGCTTTGCTGCAAGTGTTTCTGCTTTCTGCAAGTGTTGCTCTTTTGATCTGTATTGAGGTGCTGCCCACGTTAGTTTCTGCATGTGTGTGAGTGATGCTGCAGCTTCTTCTTTTTTCTGTTTCCGTAAGCTGTGTTGGTCTGATTTCATCTTATTTTCCTGCTGCTTTTCCTTTTGCATGTGCATGTGTTGACTGCATGTGTGCCGTGAGTTGTGAGTTGATGTGCTGGTTTGCTACAACTGGTTTTCTGCATATGTCCTGGTTTGCCGTGAGCTGCATGTGTTTTCAAAATGTATTTCTTTCAAAGGCAAATATAGAACTTTATGTGTATAAAATATTGACATCAATTAATTTGACATTCAATATTAGAATTTGATGCATAATTAAGTGTTCAATCCCTATTTGATAAAATAAATCACTCATTTAAACAACTTAATCATGTAATTCTAACCCTTTATCACTCTTCATATAACTTTACAATGATCCGGCTGAGAGGGAATAGAGAACCCCCAAATTATTCAACTTTTTTGCGCTCTGTTTTTATTTATTTTTTATTATTCCCCCAAAACAAAAGTTGGTCAATGATATTCGTGAGGAACAGTCGTTCGTGAACTGGCAAAAATTTAATATATATGCAAAATACTACCGAGATGGATTGGGACGTACGTGATCTCAACGAGTCTTCGGCTAAGTTAGCAAACAATAATAATTGGCTTATTGATGGTTTACCAAAGATCGGGAAATGTTTACTACAGCGATATATATGTCTAACATATAGCATAGGATTTGAAGAGTAATGTTAAGTACAAAACAAAATATTTTTTTATACTTTTTTTTTATGATTAGAATCCTTTTTCTTTTTTTAATAAAAAATAAAAATTATATATTTGATACTTGTACTAACCATTATTAAGTTAAAAGAGTCAAAGACATTGCTACGGCCACTTAGAATGGGTTTCGACATTGCCCACCGATAAAGCCATTTCTTACTTCTTCTTCTTCTTTTTATTTAACTTTTTTTTCATATATTTATTTAATCATCTTAAATATTTTAAAATAATTTTCAAAACTTCATTTAAATACAATTGATCACTAAATAAAAAATATAAACTCTCTCAAAAGAATTCATCATGGCTTTAGCATTATTGTAAGTTGAATAATACTCTATGAACTGTCCATGCACGGAAATTGTGCACGAGCTGATGTGGCACGTCACTCAATTTAATGATGAATGATCGAACGTTGATCAGCTCACACAGGCGTGCACCGTTTATTAGTACTGTATCCTTAAGAGTATTGTAACAATTTATCATTTTAACAATTGGCATCGGGCTAATCAGAGTTATTCATAGAATAAAATATGATGAAAATTGTATAATTTTGTATTTCTTTTTTTTTTTTTTTTATGAAAAATAGACTCCATTCATTTATGAAAACGAAGTTATAGTTGTGACCTAATACATATAGAAAAAATTTTAGATTATAAGCCAACTACTCCAACTACTCATTGTTGAGACTCTACCAGTAAACAAATTCATTTGTGACGGTATGATCTTAAGTTCTATAACGTCTATAATGCTCTACAAACAAACTTTATGAAAAACAACACTCTATCTAAAGCAAAGATTTCAAACCCCACCCTCTAGACCTGATACTTCTATAATTTTGTGAGTTTTGGCACTACTTACAAAGGATCAAATTGGAGAAATTTCTTTCCTTTTTTAAAAAAGGGAGAAGTTATTTTTGTGTTCCTAGAGTAGTCCTAGTAGATAAGGCTATACTGTAGATCTGCAAAACGTTACAAACACATTCTTATTTCATGTTAGACTGCCTTCTCGCGATTCTTTATTCTCTCTCGCATCCCACCTGCTTTGCGCCTAACTCTCTAGTGCCTTCTTATCCATTCACAAAAGCCCTCTATTCGTCTTCTTTGATAATCTTCTCCACCTTCAGAACTCTCTGTGTGTGTCATTCTCTATCTCTATTTCTCTCGCTTTTGCACGTAACAAAATATTGAGATTTATGGCTACATCAAAATTTTTTGAGATTCCATGTAACGCCCCGTTCCTTGAAGTCTAAAGAGTTAGTTCCTGTCACCTAAAATCATCTCTCATAATACAAATAAAATTTCTAAAAGCTTTAAAACAAAACATAAGTTTATTAATTTAGATCAACTACATAAGTTCTTTTACAAGGTCCTCTATACAATAATCCAATAAAGTAAATGTGACGCCCCCAACTCCCACGTATGGATGCGTAGAGATCGAGACTTTAAGATAATGACAACATGGGTCACGCATCCCATCAATAAGTGTCAAGTGTGTGTACATGTAAAAAGTGTACAACAAAAATACAGAGAAATAATTAAAGTTAGTCAACTAAGTACCATAATTGTTTAAATATAAATTCGCTTAAATACAAGCGTATAAAAAAATAGTACAATTATCCAGTAACAACATCATAAACCAAAATACATAATTCAAAATTAGGAAAACAATTCCCAATATGTAAGCAAATGGCGCCAGATCACTCCTTCGGTGGAGCCGCCTACTCTGGCTCAGCCTTCTTATCACCTGCATCAACAACCCACAAGATAAAATACATTTATACAATAACAATATGCATGCACAATGATTACAGATGCATAAGACCTGAAAATCATTTTTTCCTAAAATGAATATTTTCCAACACATGCCAAAATCTCATTTTGGCCTAAAAACATATACAGTCCCTTAAAAACATCTGTAATTTTCCTAGAAAATGACCAACATCAAATCTCGCCATTTTCTCAAAAAATGGCCCATTATCCATTTATCAAAACTATTATCCAATTTTTTAATCCGTATGCACCATGATTTCCCATAGGGATTATCCGCATACCTTGACTCCCTTTGCCACACCATGGGTAACTACCATACGTGTGACTTCGTAACGAGTGATGCTCAGTTCTGCACCCAGTGCATTCGTGACCAAAAATCCTCGAGCCCCCTCCAGCAGAGGGGCCACAGAGTCAACATGAGAGCTTTACCATCCTATCCGATCCCGTTGTCATCCAGCAACAATCAGGGGATGTCACTCAATATATTCCACTCTCGAGTGACCAGAGGAGTTCCACCGAGATAATGTCCTATCTCAACTTGGGCTCATGATACACACGCACCCAAAAATATATTTCTCACGTGAAAACTCAAGTTTCAAATATACACATGAACATGCATGTAATTATACAAAAACCCTGTTTTTATTTACAAATATGAACATGCGTGTACCATGCAATGTATACAACATGACACAAAAATATCCAACAACTAACAAATCCCAATATCAAACAATTGCACAAACAACTCCATTCTCCATTCCAACCAAAACCCAAATCCTCGGATTCAGTCCGACACAACCAACCAATTTCACAAAATATTTGTTAATACAAAATATATTTAAATTTCAAAAGTTATTCGAAAAATACTTATAGTGCTTTAAAGACAATACTTGAAATATCATGCACCTGATTAAATGCCCCAAAGTTAGCTCGAATATAAATCATCAAAAATTACAATTTTTGGGACTAAAATGGGTTTATAAAGCAAGGGTATTTTGAAGTAATATTTTCAGAATAAATGGCTGGTTTTACTGAAATAAAATAAAAGATGATGGCTAGAAAGATGTGACTCATGGTTGGAACAAAAATCACCAAAACAAAAATGAGGCTCACTGATTTAGACCAAAAATAGGGGCATGGCATGAACGAAAACAGAGAAATGGAGGACCAAACATATGAGAATGAAATGGGAATAAAACAAAAGCATGAACCCACGAAAATAAAAAAGGAAAACTGAGCATGAAAATGGGCCAAAAAATAGAGCAAGACCCATGAATTCACCTGCAAAAATAGAGAGAAAAACAGAAGAAATAAAATAAATACAAGAGAGGGAAAAGAAGGTTTGGTTCTACAGAAAGTGGAAAAACTACAACTTGAAGATGAAAATGCAACTAATACCAGACGAAAAATGGAGGAAATAGTTGCAGCATACACTGGTTTTATAGAAGAAAGAATCGAAAATTGAATGAAGAGGAAGGAGGCAGTGGCACGGCACAGCAGAGGAGAAGAAGAAAATCAAAAAGAAGAAGAAAATCAAAAAGAAGAAGAAGAGAAGCAGCATGCAGCAACACCAAAAGCAAAGGAAAATAAATGAAACCGAATGGAGAAGGAGAAGCGGTCTGCGCAGCTGGAAGATGAAGAGAAATAATTGAAGCCCTAAGGGCTGCTAAACGATGCCATTCTAGAGGGAGAGAGGGCTTAAATCAAACCCATGGGCTGGGCTTCTAGAATCTACATGAGCTGAGCTGAAAATGAAGGGAATTTGGCCCAAAAACAAGAGAGAAATCCATTAAACAAAGCCCAAACCGAAAACAAGGATCTAAGAAAGGAAAAAGGTACAATAAAAATAAATAAAAGTCAAATAAAGACAATACAACTCACAATTAATAAAATAAAATATTTAAAACCCAACAATAGAATAAATTAAAGTAAAAACAATTTAAATGCAAAACAATAATTAATAACAAGAAAGCATATTAAAATAAATTGTACTACTTAAAAATAATAAAATAAATCCAACGAATAATACATTAAATTTAAAATAAGAGAACTATTATTGATAATAATTTAAATAGTCATTCATTAAAAGTGCAAGTAAAAATGGGGTATTACACTAAATCAACTATTCCACAAACTCCCATTAAACTCAACATAATAACTAGAAATTTCATACGTCTCCATAAACCAATTACACATACTGGAATCCAATGCACCAAATGAAAATTCTCCAATAGCGAAATTACCCTTAGGTAATCAACTCCCTATTCCCATCTGATCTTGCCCATGCTTTCTATTTCTGATCACCAGTTGAACCATCTAAATCATTTGAAAGATGATAAAGATAAGGAGGTGACTTATCAAAAACTCAGTAAGTAGAGAACATATACTAATATGTAAACATGAACATTTACGGAGTATAGAATGCAAAACAAAACATTTTCAATTTTAGCATATTGAACAAAACATGTTATCAAAGTTATCAAATCGATGATTTAAACTATTTATATTCCAAAGTACTTTGGCATAACATAACTGGGCATCACCATTATATCATATTAGAGCAAAATTAGAATGTCATGCCAAAGATTTTCATATTCCGCAACATATCATATCAGAGTATTGAATAGATTGAAGTCATTTTCACATATTCAAAATAGACTTAAAACATCTTCATATAACTATTTACACATTTTCAGATTTCATATTCGCCCTTTTATACCACAGGGAACAAAATGTCAAAATTTGCTCACGTCTACACAAGTCATGACAGAAAATATTTTTCTCTTTTATACAGATTTCATAAGTAATGCAGATGTAACAGCCTACTAGAAATTTGATAGTAAAATTTCTATAGACTTTAGGAATCTCGTGAAAATTTCGTAAGTTTTCACAATTCGATCAATCATGTAGGTTTTAGTCCATAAGCATAGTTAATGTTACCACTCACTATAGTGTCAGAAGCATGATTTTATTTATTTAAGGTAGTAAGAAGTGTCAAAATGTATTACGGTTTATGCAATTAGACTTGGTTGATTATTTAGGATTTTATGGCGCAATAATCCTATTTTTATAATTTCAAACGAAATGCCTGTTTAAAACTATGTTTTTACTTTTAGGAGCACTTCGAGGTTGAATTTCAATAAACAAATTGCACTGTTAGGTTTGTATGAATATTTAGGATTTTATAATACAAATTTTATTGTTCACTTTTCGGGAGTAAATAGTAACCTCAATAAGTGCACCAAATGCAGTGTTTTCAAAATCACAATATGGAATGTTCAAATTAGGTTAGAGATGTTTCATTTGGACACTTGCCAAGATCTTAACCATACTTGGTAAATAGTATTAGACACTTGGCACCATGAGGAACCATTACATGGATTTCGAAAGAATCAAGGTGTGAAATCATGCCGCCTAAGCAAAACTGTATTCCATCCGACCAACCAAAGAGGATTTCAACCCTAATAAAACCCTAATTGGTTGAAATCCAACTGAAACCCTAAAAGCATTGTTGAAATTGAAATCCTAAACGGTTTTCTCCAAACCCTATCTGAATCGGTTTCTAGCATTATGTTTAATCACTTAATTAAATCACTTTCACATGCTATTTGTTAATGACATGTTTTGTATATACTTGGGTCGGGTCTTTGGCGACTTGGGTCTTCAAGCTATTCTTGCACACAATGTAAACACTCCAAGGTTCGATGATCGGGGGGGTGGGGTAGCAGCCAGATGGAGCCTCCAATGCATAAGTTAGCGAGAGATTTTAGAGGAAAGAAAATCTTCTAGAGAGTCTAGTGAGTTCAAAAACTTGTGATCCGACACTTGGAAGGCCGTTCTTATACCTACGCTTGGGGTCAATGACCCATGCCCTGCGACCGAGCGGGATGATGCCCCTTGACAGAGCTCATTTAATGTGGCAACATGGCCACCGCAGTTGGGGGCCACTTGGACGTAGAGTACCATCGAGGTGGCGTGTTCTGTGCACTATGTATGGACAAGGGGAAGGTTTGATGTTCTCCGAATGCTAGCCGACCCGACCCGTCAACCCGGCTCGTGGTATCAGACCGAGGACTTCCCAAGTGGGCCGACAAGGGGTCAAACGAACTTTGGCCTATTCTCAAATAGTGTCACCATGAATTCGGCTGGGCTTGCACCTTCGAGGAAAATCCACTTAACACTATTAATCCTTCAAATTTATGTTATGATATTATTATTCAACCTTTTAAATCTTAAAAATTTGATTGGACCAAGAAAAATTAAATTTAGGCTTGATAGCATTCTGAATCCTCTTTAAACCCCAAATTGAGGCCCATTCGGTTAAGGCCCATGAATTTGGCCACCTTGGCATTACTTCTTGGTTAGTATTCCACCCCTTCATGGCTGACCAGCTCTGCTCAAGAAAGCCCTAGAATGTACTTGAAGTGAAGGCTAGAAGCCACCTCACTCTTTTCCTCCTACATGGCATCTTAGAGAGAAATATCTTGGGCTAGTTTTGCCCACGGATTTGGTTTTTTAAGGCCAACAATCAAGGTCATTTATAGCCTTATCATCATTCCTCACTTGTGTAGGAAATCTTCCGTCCCATTTCACACTCATTCCAATCCTTTTTCCAACTTTTCTTGTACAGAAAGTGAAAGACTCTCTCGAACAGTTTTTCTAAGTCCCTTTACATGCCCGTTTCAAAAATTTTGTAAGTATTTTAACACAATCCCTCCAAAGTTGTTCTATTTTTAGTCTAGTTTCCATGGATATCTTGTTTGTTCTATTTGATGGTCATTTGATCGATCAAAATTTGTTTTAAACCCATAAAGATCATTCTGAGTAATAAACTAAAGAGTGTGTTATATTTTAGAGTTTTTGACCAAGCTAATGGATGGATTTTGGTCCAAAAATTTTATATAGTGTTGTTAACATGTGTATATGAATATTGGTTGAGGACTTGTTACATGATTAAAGCTTTTGATGAAATATTTTCTTAGATCTAGAAACTTAGAAATTGGAAAAGGAAAAACAATTTATATTTTAAGAAAGTTTAGATCTTTTGTAGTTTAATCTTATAACAATGGCTTTGATATTTTTATTTGAGGACCCTAGGCCACTTATATACATGTTAGAATGTTATTTTGAAGATTTTTTTATGTTATTTTCAAAGATATTAATTTTTATGCAAGAGGATATTTGGTTAGGCCAAAGGATTGATGTTTTTATCTAGATCCATGTTTTGGTTGCTTTTTAACCATGTGATTTTGAGTTTAAAGCTTAGATCTATTTTAGGACACATTTCAAACCATGTGATTTTTGGTTTGAATATCTCATATTTTTAAGCCATGGATCAAGTGGTTGATTAAAACTAGTTAAGAGAAACATTCTGTTTTTGGAATAAGCATTGAGCCATGTACTCCAAGTATTGTATTTTTTTTTTTGGTGACTTTTGATTGATGATTCAAAGAATGGCTATTCTTAGGAATATGTTATGAATATATTAGAAGAAAATTTTGGTTTAATCATGAGTTTTAAAATTGGAAAAATTGCAACAAAATTCAAGAGTTTTAGCCTATGGATTCCTATGAAGTTTTTCATAGTTGATATGTGAGTTTACGACAAAGAAATTTTGGTGACTTTTGGATTAGGATACATAATCCTCAAGTCATGGGTAAAATGATCATTTTTCCACATGTAGAGGATAAAATTACCATTTTACTCTAAGTTATTATTTTTTCATGTTTGTAATTGTCAGTGATAAAGTTTCTAACTTTTAGAATCACTACTTACAGTTCCTTGTGTTTGTACTTGAATTCACATGAAAAGTGAAAATCGAGGTAAGTTAGCTTTTAACTTACTATCAGATTACTCTGTATGTGTGATGGGTAAATGAACAGTAGTTTATGTACATATGTTATCACATATGTCATGCCATGCCACGATATTACATGTTCATCTATTACACAAGAATTATCCTGTCACAAAATATTATCTGTTACACAATATATTCAGTCACGTATTGCTATATGTTGCAAGTATGTCATGTTATGTATGCCATCTCTTACATGTATGCCAAGTCACAAAATTTTCACTACTACAAAATATTGTCTGTTACATATTACACCATACTACGAAATGTTTTCTATCAAGTACATTATGTCTTTTGACTTACGTTCATGTCATGTTATGCTACATCATAACTTCTTTCCTTTTGTATTCATGTTATGTTTCATCTCAAATATGGTTTGTGTATTTTAAGAAGAGTAATGTCAATCAATTCATGTCTATCACCACCATAAGTACCAGGATAGAGTAATATCCTAGTGGAACTCTTTTGTTCATGTAGAGTGTCTAAATTAGAGTGAAATTCCTTGGGTTGACAAAGTACAATCAATAGGTTGCGATATGTGTTAATGCACTCACAGCTAGTGCAGATACCTATATTATGATGCGGTAATCAGCAGGGACACTTAGCTCAAGTGGACCTGTGTAGCACCCACATGGTCACATTTATCAAGTTATTAAACAAGATTCCAAGTACAAGGTCACATTCATGTTATGTTCAAGTTCACATTCATGTCAAGTCAAGTCTCAGATCAAGTTTATGTCATGTCATGTCAAGTTCAGTTCATACTTCAGTTCAAGTTATGTCAGTCATGCCGTACTATGTCAAGTTAAGTTATGCTTACTTATGCCTTTGATTATGCATTCATGCTTTTATTGTCATACTTGCATCATTAACTTGTCTAGAATTTTTATGTTAACTTGCTAAAATTCATAATCAAATCTTATCGTGGTAGCCACATTTACCAATCCCTCCAAATGGTAGAGCATGTCTAAGTATCTGAAGGTGCACCAGAGGTCGACCAGTTGGAGATGATCGACTAGAGGACAACAATATGACGTAGAGCTCAATGCCTCGATACTCTAATTTATAGATAGTAGTATGGCATCCCTGGATGAGTTACGCAACCTCCTCGATGGATAGCCTAATAGTTGCCTTAGTTTACTAATTGTAATTAAAGAGCTCGATTTCCAGTACTCTTATGATTATAGCCAATTTAGACTCGTGTTATGATCATGGTTGTTTAGCATGTCTATATGTACAAAGTATGTTTTAAGTATTTGGGATATTTTTAGTCCCTCCAACCTCCAAGGAGGCAGAAAACGGGAGACAACTGCTATGAACAAACAGTCCAATAGCATATAACAACACTAAACCTAAAAACTGACAAACCAACGAAACAAAAATCAACAAAAACAACCCATCCACAAGCACGACATGAGCTCTAGCGGCACATCCTCCACAGGCAATCGGCATCACGAGCCCCAGCGAGACGAGCACCCAGCTTGCGCACGGACCACAGTAACCTCCACAGCGGAGGCCGACCGTACGAACACCGACCATAACATCGCCCGCCGCTCTCAGCTCTTTGCCTCAGATTGAGCCCTCACAACAACTCATCACCACACCATGGATTCGATAAGAAACGAACAGAGCAACAAAACAAACAAAACCACGGTAAAACAGAGGAACAGAACACCCACGCCGGCGACACCAACCAACAGCGGCAGAGACCAAGCAATAACAGAAAATCAGATGCCGAACAAAAAATGGAAAAACAGAACACAAACAACCAACAAACAGAGGCCGAGCATGACTCAAAAACTAACCCTAGGAGGAAAACTGCAGTTCGAAATCTGAAGAACCGGAGTCTGAGGATTCGAAGAAGCCGAGAACATCGTCTGCAGGTGGTCCCTTGGTGGCGCGTGACAATCACACGCCGCAGAGAGCCGAGACTTCGACCCGCTAGTGCGGGCAACGCCTCACTCCGATAGGCACCACGTTCGGAGGGCTTGTAGATTGGCACCTGACCAACACCCTGGAGGGGTGCGTGTAGACTGTTAGAGGCTGGACAGACCAGAGCGGCATTCCTCCCTTATTGGCCTGAAAAACCTAAAGAGAAAAAAAAGAAAAGACCACTAACAGAGAAAAGGGAGGGGAACGGGAGACGAAGCTCCCACCCCCCCGTCGAGCGACTCTGGGTTGGGGGGAAAACGGAGGTTTCAGAGGGGTGCTTCTGAATCAACCACGCACGCCCACCTTTGACATATATGTTTCAGATTTAAGGAAGGCATAGATGGACAATCGGATATTTTTAATTTGATGCATAGTACTGCTCAATAAACAAATTATCCACTACAAATATTGCATAATGCTAGATACACGTTAGGAACATTACATTTTATATGTCATGAACAAAGACAGGTAATCATGTGTTGCATGTCTCGACACTTCAAATGTATGTCCGATCCTAAGCAAAATTTGGAGGCATCACAGTAGATCAAATAACCAAAGTTGTTTCGAGTTTCATTTCATAACAAAACATGTATATTTTTCATAAATTAACCTCGGTCTATTTCTTTTTATGCAACATCTACTATAAGAACCCTACTTACCTAACTCTCGTAGTGTATCGTCTAAATCTTAAATCTGACCTCTAATAATCTCATCACCTCAATCATAAAATATTCACGAAGTGTTAATAACCAAACAAACAACATGCTAACTCTACTAACTAAACCCAAACAAGAACAAGTCTAGCATTTAATAATGAAAAATCCATAGACCAAAAGACAATTTCAGCATGTATAAATTACTCCCAACATCCAACGAAATTTTTACTACTTCATGAAGACTTGCCCATCCACCTTAAAATTATTTAACCATTTACCACCTACTTTATATGTATTTATAAACTCATTCCGTCATATTTATATGAACAGTCCACATTTTCCCACAAGTTACCGTTGGCATATCAAACAATAAAATACTGTTGTCTAACCAATGTGCCCATTGATGTTAGAGCAACTATTAACTCTTCTTTGCCCATAACACTACAACCTGAGACTCCCTACGTGCCAACACACAACCAAACAGCAACTCAAGCATTCACAATTTTCACATGTCCAACACATTCAGACAATTGCAAACCATCTTATCAACCAAGCCACACAGTCCAAAATAGCCACTCCTCAAGCCCAAAAAATCAACATGTAACTCCAAGACAATGAACTTCTAAATCAAAATAGTCATATAACTATAATTCATTAAAATTTCCAGCAATCATGCTATACTCATATCGCACATGTAATTGAGCAATCGAGCTATTAACATTGAAGTATCATACTGTGATGCCCTAACTCCCACATACGAAAACGCTGGAATCGTGACATCGAGATGATGACAATACGGGTCATACACCCCAATGATAAGTTTTCAAAGTGTGTGCAATATGTAAACATGTACAGTAAAATCGTAGCGGATAAATAAAGAAGTCAACTAAGTACCAAAACTTTAAATACAAGACTACTAAAATAAAAGTATTACAGAAAATTATAAAGTTATCCAGCAAAAGTAAAGTAAAAACTAATATTTACATAGCCGAAAAGTAATCACATATCACTCCTCTGGCAGAGCCGATCCCTCAGGCTCAACATCTTCTTCTGCATCAAAATATATGATTCCATAAAACGAAACCGTAGAGTAGGATTACCACAGTGAAACTATGAATCTCATTAAGTAATCAACCAAACAACCCAAGAGATATTGTAACGCCCCGTTCCCGAAGGTCTGAAAAGTTAGCTCTTATTACTTAACATCAATTTCAATAACACAACTATAAAATCCAAAAAACTCCATAAAATATTAATTTATTCACTCAACCCAAATATCCATGTTCTTTCATAGGAACTACAAAGAATTTCTCAATAACATAAAAAAAATTAAAAAAAATAAAAATAAAAAGAACTCTCCAAAGACCCGAAAATATCATTAACTCATCAAATCAATATATCCAAAAATAAATCAATTTACTAACTACGACTCTCAAATAAGCACTTGTACCCTCAGGCAATTATTCCACTATGATTATCACACATTGCTAAAACTTACAACTCTTGTTCTCCAGCTGAACCATCAAAATTATTTGAAAAATATTTGGAGATAAGAGGCGAGTTATCAACAACTCAGTAAGTAGAGAACATATACTAGTGTGCAAACATGAGTATTTACAGAGTTCACAATGCAGAACAAAATGGTTTTACTTTCAAAATACAGAATCAAAATATGTTATCAAAAATATCAGAGCGAAAGTTTCAGAAAAATATTCTTATTCAAAGTTCCTTTGGCACAGCATAACTAAAACAACACATCAGAACGGAATTTCTTGTTTAACCCTCGTGGTAGGGTTGTGCAAACATCGATGGCCAGCTGAGCAGAAATAGAATGTGAATTTTTCCCTTATTATTCTCGGAGCCCCGAGTGTGCATATAGGAAAGGTCACGCAGAAAACCACTTTGCTTCCAAAATGGGTGCACCGAAAACAGAAAAGTTGGTACCAACCTTAATAGAGGCCACAATTTTACACTCGTGGTAAGGTTAGAACAGAATAGAAATAGAAACAAAATGTCATGCTAGAGGTTTTTAGAAATTACATCATATCATATCAGAGTAGGTAACATTTTCTGAACATAGCAGAATTAGATTACAAAAATATGCTTTATGCACAAAATTTCATATTCGCTCTCTTTTGCACAGTTCAGAAATAAAATGCTAAAATAGCTCATGTCTACACCAGTCATGCCAGAAAATACCTTATTCTTATACAAAATTTCATGAGTAATGCAAAACAAATAACAAAGGTGTTTCAAAATTATTTTCATAACAAAACTTGCATACTTTTCCAAAATCAACCTCAATTCATTTCCGTTATGCAAAATCTAGTATAGGAACCCCGCTTACCTGAACTTCTTAACTTATCAGAATTCCTCCACAAT
Organism: Carya cathayensis; assembly: GCA_011037825.1. Lineage (NCBI taxonomy): Eukaryota > Viridiplantae > Streptophyta > Magnoliopsida > Fagales > Juglandaceae > Carya > Carya cathayensis. The sequence continues at coordinate 1,035,250 of QGSO01000233.1, read as the reverse complement.
AGTACCGAAAAGAAAACAATCATCACCTATAAAATAGTCATGTACTCCCATAAATTTTCAATCATACACGTATATCAAAACATAAACCTAAAATACCAAGTAATCTATCTTTCCTCAAAAAAATAATCTACAACTCTCGTAACCCTTAAATATCGTCACTTCCAAAAAATCATGAATGTCCACCTAATATTCACTCAACCTAATTCCTACTTATTCACAAGGTTTTATTTTTTTTTAATAAAAAATAAAACCTATTTAAAAAAACAAAAGGTCGTTGAAATAAAAAATTGCCCAACCCAAAATAATTTAGAACCCGAACTCAACCCAAAAATATTTTACTTCAAAATCACTTAACATAACACACTATATATATATATAACAGAACAAAGTAAAAACAAACTATATAACAGAACAAAGTAAAAACAAACTCACTGAAATAAATCCTTAAAACACTCTTTTAAAAATTGAGGGTAAAATTGCAATTTACTAACAAAAGTTTTATCATTTACGTAGAACAAATAGGGAAAGAAAAACTGAGACCAAACAGATGCAACAGTGGTGTCCAAACTCACCAAAAGTGGAGGAGCAACGCGAGGAACTAGGAGGTGGTGGAGATTACGTCGGCCAGATGGTGGCTGAACACTGAGAGAGAGAGACAGAGAGTGTGTGTGAGAGAGAGAGAGAGATGAGAACACAATGAAGAGAGAAGCCGTGAGAGGGAGAAACGGACAGGTGCTGGTGACTTACCGCGGCTTGCCGAACGACGGACTCGAGGGGGAAATGGACAACGGTTTCTATGGGTCTTTTGGGTAGTTTCCGGCTTGTAGCAAGGTTGGAAACCGAGAGTATGGGGAGAGCTTCCCTTGCTCTATTTTAGAGAAAAAAAAAAACAAGGGTGGTTTGGGTTTCATGTGGCTGAGCTAGACTTGAGTTACTGGTTCTCATGGTTGCGAGAGATGGTCAAAACATGGCATGGCAGAGTGGTTTCCGGTGGTTAGCTCTCATGTAACTGGGTAGTGGCTAGTAAATGGTGGTGCGGGGCAAAAGCTAGCTATCACACGGTGGTTTAGCAATGGGTTCCTACGGTGACATGTTGGCAAGGCTATGGGCTGGCAGGAAATGCTGTGTAGGAGGGAACTCGGCAGTGTTGGATGGTCTAGGCGGAGGTTTAAGATGTGCTGCATGATGGAGGCAGGGTGTGCATACGCACCAAGGTTTGGAGTCAACGGCTTGTGGAGATGCAGCGAGGAAGGATTTTGGGAAGGGCTGGCGGCAGAGGCAGTTTCTAATATGCAAGGGAGAAAAGTATGAATGTTTATAGGTGATTTGAAAAATAAAACCTTAGAGGAGGAGAGGGAAGAAATGTGCATGCAGTGTAAACAGATGTGGAGTCGTGCATGCGTGGTGAACGTGGTGACGGCAACCAAGTGGATTCTTATGACTATGTTAGTATATTTTTTAGCTTGCTTATTTTATTGGACATTGGATTTTTGTAAGTAAATCTCTAACTTACTCTCAGATATCCTATGTATATGTTATGTAAACTCATTCATTTGTTTGTTTGTATGTTTGTGTTTAAGGTGATACTTTATCATGTCCTATATTCAATTTCTTACATGTCTGCTTACCATGTTATTGGATTGGTTTGTTTTTATTTGATTACATCATGAAAGCGAGATGTGATGCCACATTTAGGGTCCGAACTTGCATTTTTTAAAATGTATGTGAACACTTGATGCATAACCGAATCCATTAGAGGTTCAAGTCCATGAAATACTTGCTTTTCCATATGTATATTCACATGCATGATTCGACAATACATGTATGTTTATTGGTAACGTTCCACCGAATGCATTAGAAGATTCTAAGTTCATGAAAAGATTGTGTAATGTGTGTTTTAAGTGTTGACATGTTTCGGCCATGACCATGAATGATGTGTTATCAATATGTGTTTGAAGTTCTAAGAGCATAAAACAAATATCCATGCATACTAGTGTTTCCATGTTTCGGCCATGCATAGTACATGTGAAGAAATGAATGTTTTGTTCCTTGTTCTTGTTCAAATGCCTTGGGATTATTGATTAAGAACATGGTCGCATTTTCTAATATTTTTAAACTATAAGCAGAATGTATATGGCTGCACATAATTACATGATGATTGGATTAGGTTAAGTGTCGACATGCATTAGTACATCACATGAAAGCATAAGGTTTCATAGTCCATATCACATGCATTGGGTTTGTGAAACTTTTCTATAAAGAAAAGAGTAGATTAAAGTTTTGTCACGACCTCAACTGCTATGACGAGAGAATGCCCTAGTAGAGTGGTAACCCTTGGGTCAATTAAATACAATCGACGAGTCTCGAATGGTTTCTAAAATGAAAGAATACCAGAGCGGAATTGCATCTAAAGCTAGTGGGTGCCTTACGGTGAAAGTGTAAAGGTGAACTACTATACTAAGTATAATTAAGAATAAGACATAGTCACCTTTGTTAAAGTAGGCCAATAGTTGATGCGATAACTAGCGGCAAACAAACGATGCATAGGGAGCTGTAAAGTATCCAATCATATGTTTAAAGTCATGAATAAGGCCTTGAGCTCAAAGACATACTATGTTATGTTATATGAATAAGAACCCGAGCTCATATGTATGCTTAAATTTCAAAAACAAAAAGATGAAAAGATGTTTTATGAGAAAATTATAAAAGCGTTGTTATATGTTGTGTTTTTAAAAGTCAAGTGTGTAAGTATAAGTTCATGTCCATGCATCCATTTTGGTTTGCTCTCGTATGCTTATGATATCTGTTATACATTATTTGTTTACTTACTGAGATTTCTTAAAATCTCATTGTGGTAGTTTCCACTACCATTCCCTCACCCAAAACAGTAGAAGTTGTAATAGGTATGCAAGGCTCTTGGGTTTATGAATGGGATTAATGAGCTAGTGGAGGACGAGTTCACCGTAGAAGCTCGCCACCACTTCACTTTAGACCTGCTGAAGGTTACAGCACAGCAACTCAAGGAAATTCTAAAGCCCTTAACCAATCAAATGATGGGACTTTGCTTTTGGATCCTAGAAAGGCCTTGCAATTTAAGGACGATATGGACTTTATGATAGGGTATATCAAGCAAGCCCGAGATTCCTCAATCGAAGCAAAAGAGGTGTGTGCAGAATTAGGATTGTTGGAGCCAAACCCCTGATGAACAAGGGGGTCTTCTTGAGTTTAACTAATGATGGAACTTTAGTGTTGGTACACATGACCTTATAAAAAGAAGTATATTTTGATGACTAAAAAATAATGATGGTCCCATGTTTTAGGAGTTTTGAAAAACAATTATGTTCTTTCGAGAGATTTTATGAAATCTAATCTTTTGAAATTTTGTGCTTCAATACCATGACATTTATTTTTTCAATTGACCTAAGTAGAATTTTCACTACGATTTACTGCATACTACTAGATTAATAGGTGTATTGCATCTTAACTATCATGTATGAGAGGTATGTAGCCTTGTGTTACATGTCCTGACACTTCAGTCACCGTCCAATCCCAAATGGGGACTAGGAGCATCACAATTTTATAATTGTTTTGAATCACTCTTAGACAACCCTTGAAGGTTAGAATTAGCTCAACCCATGTCAATTGGAACCAAGCCTTAACAATGCAAACACAAAACAACAATTGGCTCCTTAGAAGCAAACCACGTGCACTTCATCAAACCAGCCCCTAACCCATGCCATTTCCACCATATTTTCAATTATAACTGCACCATTCAAACCTCACCACATCACTCAAGGACCAGACCTAGCGTTGGGAAAAATGGCTCCAAGAAACCAAATCAAAATCCAACCGTTTCCTTAGGAAATCTAGTTCGAACCAAAACGAATTGCCCTTAGTCTCTTCAAGAATTTTCTGCACCTTCTTACCTCACTTCCCTATGCCACCTCCCTTGTATTTTTTTTCCTTGGAAGTGCTTCAAAGTATTCAAGTGAAAGCTTACCCAACTACCTCCTCAAGGCAGCCCAACCGATTGGCTCAATGAGAGGCACTCACTCGAAATCACTTGGTTGAACCATCACCCATTTCGCCCTTTTCTTTTTCTGCCCAAGCATGATCACTTGGCAGCCACTCATGCCTGTCTTCCTCATCTAAAAAATCCTTCAAATTATGGTCATAATGCTCCCAAATCAGACCAAGATGATGGGACAAAAGAGGATAAAACATCTAGACAGCTTTGAAGGAAACCCAAAACCTTAGGCTATGGCTTGCTTGTCATGTGAGTTTTTGTTTCAATATCTGAATCATTCAGCCTCTGCACCTATGCACGTCTTCTAGGTCTCTTCCATGATGAAATTATGATACTTTAGACCACTATTGAACTGAACCAAGTGATGTCACCCTTAGCATTGAGCACTCAAGCACTCCACCTCCCACCTCCACCACTCACATTCACTTCCTTGGGGCCAAAACCAATGTCATCCTCCCCTCTTGAAGCCTATAAATACCTCTCTCACTTTCTCATTTCTCCATGCCTCTCCTCCAAGACTTCTCTTGAGTATTGAGTGCATTGCTTCCCCATGGTGAGCAATAGAGTGAAACCGAAAGTTCTTGAGAGTTCTCTTGAGTGAAGTTGTTTTGGGAGCTTTAAGAGCCACGATTTCTGTAAATAATCTTGCCCAATCTTTTGTAAGTGTTATAATGACATATTAGGTTTAATTTATTGCATGGGAATGAGGTTTTAATTGACTTTAATTAAGGTTTAGCATCCTAATGTCAAACCTCGTCAGATTTGATGTTTTGATGAAATAAATTACTTCAAGTCAAATTTTTAGCCATGGCATGACATGATATGATTTGATATGATTCACTAATGTATAGGAATGAATTTTGAAGGTTTAATGTCGAGGTTGGAAGCATGCCACAATAAGATTTAAATCTATCTTGTGTTGATCATCTAGGATGCATCAATAATGATTAGTTTATACTTATGGAGTTTTGATTATTTTCCCTAAGCTTGAATGTAAATGTAAATGCATGACTTAACTAAGTTTTGAAACATCTTTAGGTAAGGAAAGCTAGAAACATCATGCATATGCGTAATGGATGGTTTAGAGAGAGTTAAGGTCTTGAAGTCATGTTTAAGTATTAGGATGAACTTGTATGACCTGATGCCTAAGTTTTAATCCTCCCTAACGTTATAATGACTATTGTCACTTGATGAATTTGAGTAAACATACATGCATAGAAGCTATAGGCTTGAAATCACAAATAAACCCACATTGGTGCATGCCACGGGTTGATGTGTTTTGGCATAGTTGTGATTTAATTTTTGAAATTCTATGATCATATATGGATTTAGAATATAGAAAATATGATGTATAGCAGCCCGCTATAAATTCAATGGTGAAATTTCTATTGGCTTTAGAAATCTTGTGAAAATCCCATAAGTTTTCACAAATCGACCAATCGTATTGGTTTTAGTCTGTCAACATAATTAGTAGTATCACTCACTATAGTGCCAGAAATGCGATTTTAATTATTTGAGATAGTTAGAAGTGTCAGAATGCATTATGGTCTGCACCATTAGACTCAGTTGATTATTTAGAATTTTACGGTATAATAACCCATTTTCATATTTTCAAACGAAAAACCTGTTCAAAACTGTGAAATTATTTTTAGAGATACTTTGGGGTTGAATTTCGATAAACGATTTTCATTGTAGGTTCATATGGATATTTATAATTTTTTAATACTAATTTTATCATGCTCTTTTTCGAAGTGAATAGTAAATCAATAAGAACACCAAGTGCAATATTTTTAAAATCATAGTATGGAATGATCAAATTAGGTTAGAAAAGTTATATTCGGACACTTGGCAAGATGTTAGCCATACATAATAAATAGTATTAGACACTTGGTACCGTGAGGAACATTTGATGGATTTGAAGGAATCAATGTGTAAGATCATGCCACCTAAGCAAAACCATATTCCATCCGACCAATCAAATAGTGTTAAATCAAAGAGGATTTCCACCCTTGTAAATCCTATATGGATGGAATCCAACTGAGAACCCAAAAGCATGGTTGAAGTTGAAATCTTAAATAGTTTTATCCAAATCATAAAGTTGACTTCCAAAAGCTAATTGAATCAGTTTCTAGTATTATGTTTAACTGCTTGATTAAATTACTTCCATACGCTATTAATCCTTCAAATTTATGTTAGAACATCATTATCTAACCTTATTAACCTTGGAAAATTGATTAGGCCAAGAGATATTGGATTTGGGTTTGATAGCAACCTAAACCCTTTTAAAATCCAAAATTTAGGCCCATTCGATTTAGTTCCATTAAGGCCCACGAATTTGACCACCTTAGCATTACTTCTTAGCTAAGTTTTGCACCCGCAACCAGATTTTTTCAAGAGGGCCTAGAGGGTACTTGAACTAAAAAGCTGAAGGCCACCTCACTCTTTCAATTCTACACTCCACTATGGAGAAATGTCTTGGACTGATTTTTGTGTATTGTATTGAGTAAAAAAGACCAACACTTAAGTTTCACTTCAAGCTTATTCTCTTCCATAACTTGTACAAGATGCCCTCCAGCCCACTTCCCACGAAAATAATCTCTCCTTTACACTTTCCTTTTGTAAGTGTTTTCTCACAACTTTTCCTTCATAAAGTTTTCACTTTTTAGTCTAGTTTATGTGGATACCTTATTTTTTTCATTTGAAGATTTTTGGATCAATCAAATGTTGTTTAAACCCCATAAAAGTTGTTCTGGGCGATAAACTGGAGAGTATGTTATAAACTGGAGTGTTTGAGCAACCTAATAGATAAGTCTTGGTCTAAAATTTTTACGAAGTATTGTTAACATGTGTATATCGTTATTGGTTGAGGATTTGTTGCATGATTAAAAGTTTTGATGAAAGATTTTCTTAGATCTAGAAACTTAGAAACTAGAAGAGGAAAAATAGTTTATGTTTTGAGAAAGTTTAGATCTTTTGTGGTTTAAACCTAATCCAATGGCTTTGATAGTTTTATTGGAGGATCCTAAACCTCTTATATACATGTTAGAATTTTATTTTGAAAATATTTGATTTTAGTTTCAAAGATATGAAAGTTTATGCAAAAAGATATTCGGATAGGCCAAGGTGTTGATGTTCTTGGCTAAATTTATGTTTTGCTTGATTTTTAACCATGTGATCTTGAGTTTGAAGCTTATATCTGTTTTAAGACATCTTTTTAGGTCATGTGATGTTTTGGTTTGAATATCATCGCTTTATAAGTCATGGATCAAGTGGTTGATTAAAACAAGTTAGAAACAAAAATCTATTTTTGAACTTAGAAAGAAACATAAGACTTCAAGTGTTGTTTTGGTGACACTGATGACTTTTGTTTGATGATTCAAAATATGGTTGTTCATAGGAATATGTTATGAATATATTAGAAGTATTATTTGGATTTTTTGAAGTTCTTGAATATGCTTTCAAATAGATCAAAATATATGATTCAAGGGTTTGCCTTTTTAGTTAAATAGTTTGGATATTTTTTCTAAAAAGTTTGGTGTTGATGACTAGCATATTTTTATTGGATGTTTTAAGTTGCTTTTAAACTTCGGATAGGAAGATCTTTGTTGCAAAAATTTGGTTTAATCATGAATTTTGAAATTGAAAGAATTGCAACAAAAAATCAAGGAAAAAAGTCTATGCATGTTTCGGCCCTTATAGAATTTTCATGGTTGTGTTTAGTTTTAAATTTTTCAAATTTGATATTTGAGTTTAAGATTTGTCAACCTTAAGATTAATCATTATTTATTCTAACTACCTCAAAGCCCAAGGGACTAGTAGTTTTCACGCAAACTCTGTTTAAAGGTTGAAAACTCAACCACCAAAAATTTTGGGTAACTATTTCTATTCCTTTATTTAGGAAAGCTAACTCACTTTCATCATCATCGTCATCTTCTTTTTCTTCTTCTTCTTCTTCTTTTTTGTATTATTTTCTCTTCTTTTTTTAATTAGGCTCGGTAGTTCTGCAGTTTACTTCTGCTATTTTAAATCAATGAACATTAATGAGGAACATTACAAGTGTAAACATGTGCAAAATGTTATTTCAAAATTTGCCCTTCCTTTTATATAAATCATACTAATTCTCATCTCAACAAATATTGCATCCTTGTGTTTGAAATCACACATCAACAAAATACGATGCATCATAAGTCCTGCTCTATGCCTAGAGTTGAAAATAAAGCTTCACAAAATAAATCCGCTCAATTACTCCACCAAGATGCTCAAATTTAAAAAAAAAAAAATGCTAGAATGAGTGTGTGTTAATCATTTGTGTTTCAACGCACATCACAATTTTTTATTCTTAAACTAACACATGTTCAACAAAAACCCCATCCCCCAACTGCATGTGACATTATCCTCAATGTTCAACAAATGAATTTTTGATGAGGTATGCTATACAAGCATGAATTAAAGTAAGATAAACATTGTAGAACACATAGTGAAACAAAAATGATTAAACAAAGATGAAAGAAGTCACTTGAGATACTCGAGTGTATAGAAGGAGTATATTTCTGTCAAAGTTAGAAGACACAAAAGCAAAGGAAAGAAAAACAAAACAAGGAAATACGGTATTTACAATGAGAAATTAGAAATTAATTCTAATAAATAGGATCATCCAGAGTAATGGACTCAACTTCTTGAGTAAAATACCCAAAAATGGTTTCAATCTCTATCCATTAACTTTAAAAATATTGCCATTTTCTGGATTTTTTCTCTCAATAACTCCAAAAAGATAAACAATTTTTACAACAAAGGGACCAGTCCATTAGGATCGAAGCATGCCAAGAAACAAATGAAGCCTTGAGTTATACAACAAAACTTTTTGAGAAGGCTCAAAAGATTTTTTAAAAACATTTTTACCATGAAAAATTTTTATTTTCTCCTTGCAAACAAGAGATTTTTCATAAGTTTCGTTCCCAATTTCGTCTAACTCATTAAGCTGAAACTTACGAAAAGAGCAAGTTTTGTCCCCATTAAAATTAAATTGCTTGATTGCCCAATAAGCTTTGTGTTCCAATTCCACAGGCAAGTGACAAGCCTTCCAAAAATGACTCTATATGGGGACATACCAATTGGGGTTCTAAAATTAGTATGGTAAGCCCAAAGTGCATCGGTTAGTCTTAAAAACCAATTTTTGTGACTTGGATTAACCGTCTTTCCAACTAAAAAAAATTCATCTCCTGATTAGATACCTCAACTAGGCCACTTGTTTATGGGTCATAAGGGATATCAACCTTATGAGTAATACCATATTTTTGTATTAAGGCATTGAAAGGCTTATTGCAAAAATGTTTACCTCCATCACTGATAATAGCTCGAGGTGTTCCAAACCTAGATAAAATATTTTCTTTCAAGAATTTCAGCACAATTTTGTGATCATTTTTTTTACATGGAATCGTCTTGATCCATTTGGACACACAATCAACAGCTACCAAAATGTAGAGATTGCCAAAAGAAACTAGAAAGTGTTCCATGAAATCGATGCCCCAACAATCAAATATTTCAACAACCAAAATTGGATTTAATGGCATCATATTTCAGCAGGTAATCCCTCCCAATTTTTGACAACGTTCACAAATTTTACAAAATTCATGAGTGTCTTTGAAAAGGGTAGGCCAATAAAAACCACATTGTAAAATTTTAGAAGCTGCTTTCTTACCGAAAAAATAGCCACCACATGCCTCAGAATGACAAAAAGACATCACACTTTGAAATTCACTTTCAGACACACATCTTCTAATTATCTGATCCGAGCAATATTTAAAAGTAGATGGATCATCCCAAAAGAATTTTTTTACCTCTATAAAAAATTTCGTCTTATCTTATTGAGTCCAAATGTGAGGAATTTTACCTATAACAAGAAAATTAGCAATGTCAGCATACCAAGGCAATTGAGAAATACTAAAAAGTTGTTCATCTGGGAATGTGTATTTAATAGGATCTATCTCCATGGAATCTAAAAGAATAAGTTTAGACAAATGGTCAGCAACAACATTCTCAACTCATTTTTTATCTTTAATTATTAAATCAAATTCTTGCAACAAAAGGATTCATCTAAGCAATCTGGGCTTTGTATCTTTTTTAGTCAAAAGGTATTTTAAAGCTGCATGATCAGTAAAAATGACAATTTGGGACTCAATCAAATAAGAACGAAATTTGTCAAGTGAAAAAATTATTGTAAGTAGCTCTTTTTCAGTTGTTGAATAATTTATTTGAGTATTATTTAAAGTTTTACTTGCATAATAAATAACACAACTTTTTGTCATTACGTTGGCCCATCACAGCTCCAACAGCATAATCACTAGCACCACACATAATCTCAAACGGTAAATTTCAGTCAGGTTATTGCATAATTAGAGTTGAAATCAACATACATTTTACCTTTGTAAAAGCTAACTCACAGTCCTTAATCCACACAAAAGAATTTTCCTTTGACAATAAATTGCACAAAAGTCTAGAAATTGCACTGAAGTCTTTAATAAACTTTCTGTAAAAACCTACATGACCTAGAAAAGATCTAATATCCTTGATGTTCTTTGTGATAGGCAAATTAGCAATTAATTCAATCTTGACTTTGTCAACTTCAATACCTTGAGACAAGACAATATGACCAACGACAATCCTTTGAGTGACCATAAAATGACACTTTTCCCAATTCAGAATCAAATTCTTTTCTTTGCGTCTAATCCGCACTTTTTCTAAATGAGTCAAACATTCATCAAATGAATCACCAAAAATAAAAAAAATCATCCATAAATATTTCAACTAAATGCTCTACCATGTCACTAAATATGTTCATCATGCATCTTTGAATTATAGTAGGAGCATTACAAAGTCCGAATGACATCATTCAATATGCCAAGATACCAAATGGAGATGTAAAAATAGTCTTTTCTTGATCCTCATGACCAATCTCAATTTGGTTATATCCAAAATAACCATCTAGGAAACAATAAAATCTATAATCCACTACACATTCAAGGATTTGATCCATGAATGGTATAGGAAAATGATCATTCCTAGTAATTGAGGTTAGTTTTCTATAGTCAATGTACATACGCCAACCAATAGTAATTCTAGTTGAGATCAATTCATTATCAGCATTCTTACCTACAGTCACACCAGATTTCTTAGGTACCACCTATGTAGGACTAACCCATTTGCTATCAGAGATAGGGTAAATGATCCTTACATCTAGAAGTTTCAATACCTTTACTCTAACAACCTATTTCATGTTGGGGTTCAGCCTACGCTGTATTGTCCTCTAGATATATCCTGTGAGTATAAATTAAAAGATTAATACCTTTAATATCAGCTATGGTCCATCTTATTACTTCTTTGTGTTTAATGAGAACATCAATTAATTTCTTCTCCTGAATTTCATCTAATTTTGAGGAGATGATCGTTGGTAATATCTCTACTTTGCCTAAAAATGCATATTTGAGATCAACACAGAGGTTTCAAGTCGAGTTTAGTGTTTGCACACTTGAGGGGAGGGGCACAATATCACAAGGTGGCAATTACTCAAAATGTGTCCTCCACTTATCAATGTCCATTATAGAAGTAGATTCTAACAAAAAAATTATAGATGTCAGCATAGAATCATCATCAAAATTTTTACCATAAACCAAACAAGCCTCCAGAGGGTCAAAAAAAGTTGACAAATCAAATTTATTTTGAATAAGAGTTTGAATCAAATTCACTTCATACACATCATTATCATCATTAGGTTGTTTACAAACATAGAAAATATTCAAATCTAAAGTCATGTTACAAAAAGAAATTATCATCACACCACTTCTACAATTTATTAAAACATTTGAGGTTGCAAGAAATGACCTACCTAAAATGATAGGAATTTGAGTGCAAACATCAAAGACAAGTTCTATGTCCAAAATAATAAAATCCATCGGGAAATAAAATTTGCCAACTTGCACTAACACATCCTCAACTATCCCTATCGGTATTTTTATTGAACAATCAGCAAGTTGGAGCGTTACATTGGTGGGTTTAAGTTCACCAAGACCCAATTGCTCATATACTGAGTAAAGTAGGAGGTTAACACTAGCACCAAGGTTAAGCGAAACTTTTTCAATTTTAAAATTTTCAATAACACAAGAAATTGTTAGACAACCTAGATCTTTATATTTTGGAGGAGAACTACTTTGAAGGATGTCACTTACTTGTTTTGTGAAGAAAGCCTTATGTTGCACCTTCATCTTTCACTTCACTATACACAGATCTTTCAAAAATTTAGCATAAGATGAAATCTGTTTAATGACATCCAACAAAGGAATGTTAATTTTCACTTATTTGAAAATTTCAAAAATGTCTGCATTTTGAACCAACTTATGAGAAGGTTGCAACATTTGAGAAAAGGGGGTAGGTATTGGGGCTTTTACAGCCATATCCAACTCAACCTTGTCAAGTTCACAATCACTCTTAAAATTTGAAAAATTCGGCAACTTTTATTGAAATATTTTTATCAATCGTTTTTCCATTGCGTAGAGTGGTGATGGACTTGGCATGTTCAAATTTTGAATCTACAAGAATTTGAATTTCTTACTTCAAATTGCCCTTTGGGATTCAACTGAGGTTGAGTGAGAAACTTACCTTTTTCTTGAGTGCACAATGCAGAGGTCAAGTCACCAATATAATTCCTCAACTCATTAATGGCTAGCATTGTATGACCATTAATATTAGCTTGACCCTACATGAAAGTTTGTTACATCTCCTCAAGGGTTTTCTTATGTGGAGGCACATAAGGAATAGAAGCAGAAGGTCCTTCACGATTTTGATTTAAATTTGACTCATTCCTCCAATTAAAGTTGGGTGATTCCTTCATCCAAGATTATATGTTTCCAAATAAGATGAAGAAAATGGTATTTTATAAAAATTCATGGCATTTGCTTATTCATGCAACACCTCTTTAAAAGCGGGGATTGTCAAACAATCCTGAATTAGGTGTCCACTAGTCTCACATATACCACAACTTTCTTCTTCTTTTTCAATGTTCATAGCCGAATTTACCTTCCTAAGTTCCACGGCCTCGACTTTTCTAGTTAAACTTGTTATCCTGGCATTCACATCATCATTTTCTTTAAGGACATACATACCTTCTTGAGACATGGCATTAGTTATGGACTTATTTGACTGATCAGAATGATCTGTGTTGTCCCAAGATTGGGCATTTTCAGCCAATTGATCAAAATAGTCCCAAGCATCATTAGGATCTTTATTTAAAAATTCACCATTACACATCATTTCTACAAACTGGCACATTTGATATGTTAAACCTTCATAGAAAAAACTAATGGTGTGCCAAGTCTCATAGACATGATGTGAGCAAGTTAGTAATAATTCCTTAAAACACTCCCAACACTAAAAAAATGTCTCATTTTCTTTTTGAGAAAAATTCATAATATTTTTGTGAAGACTGTTGGTCCTGTGAGTAGGAAAAAACTTTTTCAAAAATTCTCTTTGCATTTCTTGTCATGTGCCAATAGATCTTGGTTTCAAGAAATTTAGCCAATTTTTAGATTTTTACTTCAACGAGAATAAGAACAACTTTAATCTAACAATATCACTATTGACAGTTTGGTTTTGCAAAGTTACACAAACCTCTTCAAATTCTTTTAAATGCAAATAAGGACTTTCTGAGTCTAAACTATGGAACTTAGGAAGTAATTGAATTACTTCAGGCTTTAAATCAAAATTCCCCGTATTTATAAGAAAACTCATACAAGATGGAGTATTTGTCTTTGTTGGCTGCAAATACCCACGCAAAGTTCTCATTGGTGGATTATTTTGATCTTCTTCCTTTTCGAGTTTATCATGAATACTATGATTGTCAACCATGATGTTAGAATGAGAATTTTTTAAATCACCAAACAACCTATCAATCAATTCTCCTAATACAATTTTTTCTTTCCTCAATTTATCAATTTGATCATGTCGCCACGAGAGAGAATTCTTCTTAAGGAACAAAACTACATTTTAAACAAACAAGTGAAGAGCATATAATATGCCAAGAGGGACGAGAGAATTAGGTTAGAAAGGCAAAGGATTCAATTTGCAAAGTTTAAAGTGTAGAAGAAGGCTAAAAATGAGTGGTTAAAAAGGGAAGAGCAAATAATGTTGATAGGCGTCACCACTTCATCTAAAATATAGTGTGCTTGTTTTGGATACATGGTACCATACACTAGTTTTTCTTATTCAAACACACTATATTTTATCTCTAAATTTTAAAAACATCCACTTAAATAAATAGTAATGAACAATGTGAATAGTAAAATTTGACAGTGAAAAGTGCACAATTCAGTTGAAAATTAAAATAATGGGACCCACACCTTTTTCAAATCCCAAAAATTTAAAACTATTTAATCTCATCTCACTATCCAAACATATATTTTTTTACAAATTATTTCATCTTATCTTAACTCAAAAATTTCACTACTATTTAACATATCTTATCTCATCTAAACTGTATATCTAAATGAGCATTAATTCCAACAACGTCGAATGGAAATCATAATTCTTTTAAATTGATATGCATGCAATTATTATTTTGGATAGTAGGAATGTTGGATGGTTGTCTAATTGGTGAAATGAAATTTATGTTGGCTTATTAAATGTTCAATGTAATTATTATCTTGGACAACGAAGATATGATCTTGGGAAAATCATAAGCTTATATCTTCCAATAGAATGTAAATTGGAGAAAAGGATGTCGATTTGGCCTTATTTAGAACGTGACCTTGTCAAAATAAGAAGCCGACATGGCGCCAAGTTGCAGGTGGCGTTTAGTAGCATTTTAGTCAACCGGTAGAAAAATGGACTCTATAAAGAATATTAGGATCAAGTTTATATTTTAGTAACGTGCTGCATTTCTCGGCTATCCCCGCAAAATCCAAATCAGCCTCACGGAGATTTAAATTCAAAAATAAACATTCTGTGCTAGTGATGGCCAAAAAGAAACTGAAGTAACAGTTAACCAAGATAATATGTTGAAAGCAGTAAGCCAGAACACATTGTCCACTTAACATAATTGAGCTAATATTGACTTGAATTTCAATTTTCTTTTTGAGCAACTGAAGAGCACTTGTAAATTGAGATAAACCCATATATTATAGACTTGAAAACCAAATAGTATGTACTGCTACCCAAAGATTGAACTAAAAACAGAGGAAGAATCAGATGGACCCAAGCCTCCTATCACACGTTTTTTATACCCTCCGTTGCCGCCATACCCATCTGGACGTTAGGGTACTCATCCTCACTCACGAATCTGGACCAGTACCAGTGGGTCTTCCAAACCCTGCCCATCTCTTCAATTGGGATATTCTTAGTTTCAGGTAAGAAGAAGTACACAAAAATGGTCATCACCAACACGAAGAAGGCAAAGAAGAGAAACAACCCGAACTTCATGTGGCAAAGCATTGCTAAGAAGGCTTGAGCAATGATAAATGTGAATATCATGTTCACAGACACGTTAACACTCTGAGCAGCAGATCGGATTTCAAGAGGGAAAATTTCACTAGGCACCAACCAGCCAAGGGGACCCCAAGACCATGCAAATCCCGCAACATAGATGCAAATGAAAAGCACCACGACAATGGCATACCACTTGGGCAACTCACCAGGATTTCCATCCACTCCAAATTTAGCAGCAATTGCAGCTGTAACAACACCCTGTACAAATGTAGAAACCAAACAAACTTGGGTAAAAATAAATCTTATCACCAATGCGCCCCAAAAAATATAAGATTTTGATGAATAAATGAGGTACCTGGCAAATGAGCATTTGAATTCCACCCTCAAGGAAAAGAAATCTCCTTCCCCATTTATCAACACCATAAATGGATACCAGAGTAGCACCGACATTAACAATTCCAGTAATCACAGCCGACATGAGGGAAGCGTCGCTTCCGAATCCAATGGTGTCAAATAAAACAGGTGCATAGAACATGATCACATTGATTCCAGTGAGTTGCTGAAAGAAGGGAATTAGGATAGCCATAGAGAGGTGGGGTCTATATTTTCTTTGCAACAAGTTTCTCCAAGGGTGCTCCACAAGCTTTGATGCTTCACTAGCAGCAACAAGGTCACTGAACTCTTCCTCAACATCCTCAACACCCCTAATCCTTATGAGTTTCTTCTTGGCCTCGTCATGTTTGCCACGCTCAATCATAGAGTTGGGGGTATCAGGAAGGACTAGTGATCCAACCGTGATTATGAGGGCAGGGACCATGGCCCCACCCAAGCTCAAGCGCCACCCCCACCCACCCTTGATCTTAGCAAAGAAGTAATTCAACACATTGGCAATAAGGATACCAACCGTGATAGATAACTGGAAGCCAATGTTTAAAGCTCCTCTGAACTTGTAGGGTGCCATCTCAGAGAGGTAGAGAGGTACCGACTGTAATTACAGAGAAAAAAAAAAACAAAAAAACAAAAATCAAAATCAAATTAACATAAAAACGAATACTTTAATTTCGTAATAAGCAGATGACAATCAGATGGGAATAACAGCCTCGTTTATTTTCAGAGATAGTATAAGTTAAATAAAATATTATTAGAATATATTATTTTTATATTAAAATTTTAAAAAATTTTATTGTAATTTTAAAAAGTTGAATTATTTATTTTATTTTATATAGAGATTTAAAAAAAATTATAATAATTAAGATGAGATGAAAGTTTTGTAAAAATAAACAAGCATATCGCCCTCGTAGGGTCCACACGCTGTTGCCAAGTTGTCATGCCTCTTGGAAAAAGAAAAATCCTAATTATTTATGAGACAGTCAAACAAGAAAAGAAAAGGACGCAATAACGATTGCAAATAAAAATATGGCGTATCATCATGACTTTGTGGAAAAATAAGCGTAATAACAAAATACTCTACTTCTCCAATCGCTTCTTCTGTCATTACCCCCGCCCCTTTGGGCGCCCTTTTCTTTTCTTTTAATTTCTTTGCTTCGGTTTCAGAGGAGTGAGAACCATGTTCATCTTTTCTTTTATGACATTTCTCGGACACCAAACAGTACACTTCTACTTATTTTATATATATTATAGACTCAGAAAAACTGAGAACAGAGTAGAGAAGCAGAGTTGAGTAGAGGAAGCTAGTATCTCTACAGCAAGAAAACAAACAATCAAACAAATAGAACCTAGAGCCAAATATCTGGATCAGAAACAACTTTGAACCAGAGATATATTTTCGTCATATTCCAAGCCATAGTCTCATCTGTCATCACTTGTTATTTACTTGAAAACCTTGAAAATCTATAAAGCAAGATTTGAAAGAAAAAAGTACAGTTTCCCCAAATCTGAAGAACACAAATAAAACCCCAGTTTTATGTACAATACCTCAAAAATTAAAATTAAAAAATAGAAAAGTGAAAACAACAACCAAAGAAATAAACCATTATGTGCCATTCTGTTTTCAGACAACTTTTTTGGTCTTCCCCTCCCAACAATGTTCACTGAACCAAAACAACACCACAAAAACAAACTAGATCCGAAACAGCGATAAATACAGAAGAAACTCTCCTTCAAATGATAACCCAGATCGGGAAAAGGAGAAAAAAAGTACCTGATTGGCAAAGCCAATACCGAAACCGAGTAACATTCGGCCAACTATAAGCATCCAGACGGCTTGTGCAAAGCCATTGAGGATGGCACCAGCGCAAAAGAGCACGCCTCCAAATAGCATGGACAACTTGCGACCGAATTTACGCGTCACAGTAGACGCCACGATCGATGAAAGCAGCGCAGCTAAATACAGCGACGACGTGAACATTGTCAGCTTCTCACTGTCATACTGGCAGTACTGGTTGGTGGACGAGTTTTCATGCTTCTTCCGGTACACCGACGGGAAGAACTTCTTCAAAAAAGGGTCCATTGACGTGACTCCACCTGTCAAGAATCCAAAAATACAAAAACAAAAACAACCCATCAGCACATAATCATGATTTAGAAAATATCAAACACATTTAAACTACTAATCAAACTTTTCTTTCTAGGATTCCGACTTGTAGCGCTTATTATTTACCTGAAATTCCAATATCATAACCGAAAATCAAGCCCCCCATGGCTGCGATGATACAAGTTACAGTCACAAAGGGAGTGAGTTTGCCAGGGTACT
Organism: Carya cathayensis; assembly: GCA_011037825.1. Taxonomy (NCBI): domain Eukaryota; kingdom Viridiplantae; phylum Streptophyta; class Magnoliopsida; order Fagales; family Juglandaceae; genus Carya; species Carya cathayensis. The sequence continues at coordinate 1,017,038 of QGSO01000233.1, read as the reverse complement.
CCCTGCCGGGTACACCACCCGCTGGAATCCCTCCGACGGCAGGCATTTTCAATGTATTTTCACGTCAAAACTGAAAGGAGAAAGGCTCAAAGGCAGCGAGGAAGAAGATGAAAACAAGATAGACAGAGAGCTTTAGGCTGCTTGAGGCTTCTGTATATACAGAGAGAGTCAGCAACAGGTCTTTCTTTTTCCCAATTACATTTTTTTATTAATTTCTTCGCTGATTAAAATATTTAACAATTACTTTATTTTGCAGAACCCTTGAGCTTTCAATCATATTAAATCCTTACACAAGAATCAACATATAATTACAAACATCCATAAATAAAATATCTATTAATCAAATATCTTGAAATTTAATCTGAATATTGTCTATAAATAGAAGAGATAGATATATAAAATTATAAATAACGTAGTTCTTAGTTGTTACCCGTCGATATTCCGAGAAGCATTAAATGCTATTTAGATCTCTCCGAATTATCCAAAATATTTACTTAAAAAAATAATGAAATTCCAAGATGTTTATATATATTTCTTTAAAGTTAAGTTGTAACATTGGATCAAAATACTTAATTTTGCAGCCTTTGGATCATTTCATAAAAACTCATGGAGATCATAGGACATATAAATTATGGAGTCCCAAATGTAAGTGCTATTGTGGTAAGGACATCTTATAAAATATATTTGTAGCTAAAATATTGGATTTTTTCAAATTAGTAAATATTTATAAAGTTTTGTTTTTTTTTTTTTTTTAATAGGAGGAATAAAATAAATGGTCATTGGTATTGGAAAGGAAATACCGTTGGTCAGACTTAAATGTCTACACGTCAGGTATTACTTGGAGGGATTAGGATGTGTAGGTGATTCGTATATGTTTTGGGCTGACTCAGCAAAGGTCTTTGGTGGTTAGTCAAAATAATGAAGAATAATCGGTGTTTGGATAATGTTGGATTAATAGAAGCTGTGGAACGTCGTCGGCTACCTTAAGAACCGGATTTGGGTTCTTTTCCAAAAAAAAAAAAAAAAAAAGAACCGGATTTGGAATAAGAAGAACAATTAAGAAGTCAGCGCAAAATGTATACATCGAGGATACGCATATACGTGTACGACTTTTATGGAGGGCATAAATGTAGTTTTCGACGTTGACAAGGGTACATTAGGTAATGGGAATGGTGCTTTTGTAATATTTTGAAAAAGCGAGGCGTCATTCGTAGTCGAGAGTGAGATGACGTACGTTGATCATGGTATGTAGTGTGCTGTCAGTCTGTGCAGTAGGTTCATACTGACGGTGACGAGATTCTGAAGCGCGTTTCCATTTTTTTCTTGGGAAAATAGTACCCTCGCTATGATTTGGCGTATCCAAACGAAGGAAAAGATGCGTTACGGATAGCCTATTTTAGTGTAACTGATGGTCTTTTGAAAAGTGACACATCCAAACTGATTGGTGAATGTCCCCCCCCTCTTTTTTTTTTTTTTTTTTTTTTTAATAAGTACTAATATTATTTTTTATTTTTTTATTTTTTTATTTTGAACTTGAGAAAGGAACTATAAAAGATTTATCCCACCACCAAGCATAATGTCAATCTGTAAGTAAAGATTAATGGCATGGGATGTCATCTAAAACACTCCATTATCCAAAGTTCCTAGACCATATGGCTTTATTGGATTGTTCTAGAAGTTCTATTGGGAAGTAGTCCAACATGACATGATAAAAGCAATCAAGAATTTCTTCCAAAATGGCTAACTTCTCAAAGAAATGAACCATACCCATATAGCCTTGCTTCCAAAGAATTAATCTCCAATTTTTGTGCATCAATTCAGACCTATTAACTTAGCAAATGTTTGCTGCAAAATCATCTAAAAAATTAAGGCCTACCGTCTGAAGTCCATAATGCCAGCTATCATCTCCATTTTCCAAACAACTTTTGTCCAGGTGGTATTATCCAAGAAAATACAATAATTTCTCAAGAAATTTTCTCCCACATGAAGAAGAAAAAAAGCAAAAAGGAGCTCATGGCCATTAAAGTGGACATTGAAAATGCTTTTCACTCAATGGAGTGGCCCCTCCTCTTCAATGTATTCAAATGCCTAAGATTTAGTTAAATCTAGATCAATTGGATATCAGAATACATATCTACCACCTCATATTCAGTTTTCATAAATGGCTCAACATGTGGCCTATTCAAACCATCAAGAGGTCTAAGGCAAGTGAATCCCCTTTCGCCCTTCCTCTTAATATTAGGTAGTGAAGCTCTTTCTAGGCTTATTAACAAATATACTAATGCTAATCTTTTTGAGGGGATCAGGGTAAGTAGAGATGGCCCCACCATATCATATTTATTGTTTGCAGAAGATCTGATTATCTTTAGTAAAGCCACCCCTAAGTCAGCACAGGCCATACTCAACTGTCTCAACTCCTACTCTGATTGGTCAGGACAAAAAATCCTCTCAGACAAATCCACCATTCAATTTAATGCAAACACCAATCCAATCACAATCTCTTCCATAACTTCCATTCTTCCATTCAAATCAACCACATCACCAATCAAGCATCTTGGCCTGCCCTCAAATTTGAAAGATCCAAAAGTAATATGTTTGCAGGAATCATTGAAAAAATCCAATCACGACTTAGTGGTTTGAGTTCAAAGCTTCTTTCTCAAACTGCTCACACCACCTTAATAAAATGAGTGGCCACTTCAATACCCTCCTGTGCCATGTCCTATCTAATGCTTCCCAAATCTATATGTAGAAAATGGATTCTCAAATCAAGAATTTCTAGTGGGGTTTTCATCCATAGAAACGATCAAGTTTCACTCCAAAATCTTGGCACTCCATTTGTTACGAGCATGAGCGAGTGATCGAGTAACTGGTGGATCAACAGGAAAATACGCAGGATCAACCCGATGTGCTTTACCTATTGTGAATAAAATTGAAGAGAAAAGTTGGTTTGTTTTGTGAGGGACCCCACCTCGGTAACTAGTTGTTAGAATATTTTATTGATATCGTTCATAATAATCTTCCCCAAACTTATAAGCTGTAAACTTACATGGAAAGAATTACAATGACTTATTCGGACATAAACGAATTTAATGCCAAACTTACCAAAATCATAGCTAATTGATTACATAAAAATAAAGCAAGTCACTGTCTCAATTCCCTTATTCGAAAAGCAGCAAAAATAGAAAGTTGATGCCTTGGAGCTAAACTTCCGCAACATTCCTCCCCTCGTCAAAGTGTTCCTTGTCCTCAAGGAAAAAATTCTGGAAATTGAGCCTTGATCATCGTCTGGTTCTCCCAAGTGGCCTCCATTGGTTGTTGTCCTTCCAGTGAACCCGAACTTCAGCTTGTTGTCCATGCCCATGCTGAGATAAAATGGCCTTCGTCGTGATTGGTGTTGCATTGAGTGGAATTTCAGGTAGTTTAGTTGCTACTTTCGTGTGTTGCCCAAGTTTTAACTTCAAGAAGGACACGTGAAAAACAAGATGAACTCACACACCCTGTGGTAGTTCCAACCGATATGCTACCTGTCCCACTCACACAATAATCTTGAAGGGCCCATAGTACTTTGCTGATAATTTCATATTAGTTCTCCTTTCCACCATTTGCTACCTATGCGGCTGTAGGCGCACATAAACATAATCCCCTGGCTGAAAACTCTTTTCTCTATGTCCTTTATCATACTGGACCTTCATTCTGTTCTGGGCTTGCTAGAGCTTGAGGTGCACCTCCTTGATAAGCCGGCCTCTTTCTTCTAGTGTTTGTGCTACTGATTCAACTCTTGCCATGCCATGTACATAGGATGGAAGAGTGGGGAGTTTACAGCCATAGACAACTTCATATGGGGTTCTTCCCGTACTCGAATGTGCACTGGTATTGTAAACATACTCCACCCATGGCAGCCACTTAACCCAACATGTTGGTGACTCACTAGTAAAACACCTCAAATACATTTCCAATGTTCGATTAACCACTTCGGTTTGGCCATCCGTTTGTGGATAATATGATAAACTAAAATTAAATTTAATCCCCTGCGGCTGGAATAACTCTAGCGAGAACCCACTGGTGAAACTTAGANACACACCCTGTGGTAGTTCCAACCGATATGCTACCTGTCCCACTCACACAATAATCTTGAAGGGCCCATAGTACTTTGCTGATAATTTCATATTAGTTCTCCTTTCCACCATTTGCTATCTATGCGGCTATAGGCGCACATAAACATAATCCCCTGGCTGAAAACTCTTTTCTCTATGTCCTTTATCATACTGGACCTTCATTCTGTTCTGGGCTTGCTAGAGCTTGAGGTGCACCTCCTTGATAAGCCGGCCTCTTTCTTCTAGTGTTTGTGCTACTGATTCAACTCTTGCCATGCCATGTACATAGGATGGAAGAGTGGGGAGTTTACAGCCATAGACAACTTCATATGGGGTTCTTCCCGTACTCGAATGTGCACTGGTATTGTAAACATACTCCACCCATGGCAGCCACTTAACCCAACATGTTGGTGACTCACTAGTAAAACACCTCAAATACATTTCCAATGTTCGATTAACCACTTTGGTTTGGCCATCCGTTTGTGGATAATATGATAAACTAAAATTAAATTTAATCCCCTACGACTGGAACAACTCTAGCGAGAACCCAATGGTGAAAGTTAGATCATGATCACAAACAATAGGAGCCAGCAGTCCATACAATTTAAATACATTCTCAAAACAAATTGGGCCACTGTTGTCACTGAAATTGGCTGTTTGAGTGGTATAAAGTGAGAGGACTTCAACAAATGATCAACGATCACAAAGATAACATTTTTTCCATGAGAGCTTGGAAGTCCAGTGACAAAATCCACTGATATATTGAACCAAATAGCTGCTGGTATTGGCAGCAATTGGAGAAGCCCGGCTAGCTTGGTATGCTCGTTCTTGTGTCATTGGCACACATTGCATTCCAGAATAAATGTTCTAACTTGTGTTCGTGCCCCGGACCAATAGAATACCGCCTTTAATCGCTGTCACGTCTCATGGAAGCCCTCATGTGTGCCTGCATGAAATTCATTGAGAATGGTAGGAATGAGGGAGGAGTTTGCTTGCAAGTAAATTCGATCATTGAAGAAAATCATCCCTGCTTTGTATCCCCAAGGACCCACGGCCTACCCAGCTTGAATGTTTTCTACCAACGTCTTCAGCTCGGAATTATTCTCCATCTCTTCTCTGATTGTGTCCGTCCAACTAGGTAGGGGGCGATTGAGTGCTAATATTCTTGCATCTTCCCCAACTGAGGATACATGCTCGTTGCACCTTGACAAACCGTCTGCTGCTGAGTTCTCACTCCCCTTTTTATATTCAATAACAAAATCATATCCCATTAATTTCCCAAGCCATTTTTGTTGAGCTTCGATGGTGATAGTTTGGATCCACAAATGCCTCAAGCTCTTGTGATTAGTCATGATAATGAACTTAGCCCCGAGCAAATACGGTCTCCATTTTTGAATGGCTTCCACTAGTGCCATGAATTCTTTCTCATAAGTCAATTTGCTCAGATTACGTCCTTGAAGAGACTTGCTAAAATAGGCCACGAGCTTCCCTTCTTGCATGAGTACCACCCCCAAACCTACCCTGGACACCTCACACTTCACCACAAAAGGCAAGGAAAATTTTGGAAGTGCCAATACCGGTCCAATGTTCATGGCTCGCTTGAGGTTTTGAAATGCTTCTTCGACTTGCTCATTCCACCGGAAGCTATCTTTTTTTAGGAGCTGAGTTAAGAAACCTGCGGTAATCCCGTAGTGGAAGATGAATTTCCTGTAGTATCCCGTCAATCCAAGAAAGCCACGTAACTTCTTGACAGATTGAGGCAGGGGCCATCTATTCATGGCTGTGATTTTTTCAGGGTCCATGAAGACCCCCTTGTCGGATATAAAATGTCCCAAATAACATACTTGTCCTTGCCCGAATTGACACTTCTCCATTCTCACAAAAATTTGGTTAGCTTGCAACATTTTAAAAACATTCTTGAGATGTGTTAAATTTTCTTCCCAATTTCTCCTATATATTAAAATATCATAAAAAATGACCAAGACATACCTTCGCAAAACGGGCTTAAAAATTTCGTTCATTAGAGATTGAAATGTTGCCGGTGCGTTTGTAAGTCCGAATGGCATAACGAGGCACTCGTAATGCCCATGTGAGTGCGAAACGCCATTTTTTCGATGTCTAGACCATGCACCCTTATATGATGGTATTCCAAGTGGAGATCAAGTTTCAAAAATACCTTCGCCCCATTTAATTTGTCTATTAGTTCATTGATGACGGGTATCAGAAATTTGTCCTTTTTTGTGATCAGATTGAGAGCTCTATAATCCACGCATAATCGCCACGATCCATCTTTCTTTTTCACCATCAATACAGGAGAAGAATATGGGCTGCTACTTGGTTGCACCACGCCGGACTACAACAAGCTAGTGATGAGTTTCTCAACTTCTCCCTTTATGTAGTGAGGATAGCGATATGGCTTCACTTTGACTGGTATTGCACCTTGCTTCAATGTTAGCTTGTGATTATGGGTTCAGTCTGGAGGAAGACCCTTTAGTTCTTCAAATAAGTTTTGGAACTCCTGTAATATTGCTTTCAAGCCAGCGATAAGCGTTGATGGTCCTGCAAAATAAGTTTTACATTGATGGCCTGGTTTAAAGCTCTCATCACAATTAAAACATAGTCTCGTTTTTCTTCTTTCTTGTATTTCGCCTAGACTCAATCGCCTTATTGGTGGTATTTTGTTTCCTGCCAAGTTTGTCAATGGCAGCGGGGGTGGCGTTGGCTCCATGTTCATTGTTCACCTAGCTTCTAAGACCATAGGTCTCTTTGCATCTTGGTTTCAAACAAACGGGCCAAAACAATGGCACCCGTGATAGACGTTGGTCGAGCAGCTTGGATGTCAATTCGTACAGGTTCTTTGAGTCTACTTATGAAACACCCCAGCTGATGAGTTAGGGCCAATTCTCCCACACAACTCAGTAATTGCTCAAGTTGCAGTTGGTACTCCCAAACTGTTCCGGTTTGCCGCAGTTTGCTCAATGAACCAAAATGATTCTCAAACATTGTTGGTCCATCCCGAATACGAAGTCCACCTTTCAGCACTTCCCATGAATTAATTTCTTCAGTATCTTTGAATAGTTGGTACCACATTTGCACCTCGCCCTCTAGGTGGCATGCAGCCAAATGTAATTTTTCATCCGCATCTGTTTGTTGGTAATAAAAAAACTACTCGACACGATAAATCCAACTAGTCAGATCATCCAAACTGTTGTATCTAGGAAAGTCCAACTTGGCTAGTTTTGGAACTGCCAAGTTGTACTGATGTGAACCCCAATCGACTCATTTTGAGACCCAACAACAATATTGGAAAACCAAACCCAAGAAAGCCAATATCAAGTCAATTGGATGGAGGAATCTAGACCCGATGAGAAATCATTTCAAGAACCTAGATTATATGAAAATCTAGATCCGTTGTTTAACCCGTCCCAAGAACCCAGATTATAAAGGAGGAACGCCACAAAAGTTGTGATTTACCTTTAAAAAGTTCAAACGTTCAATCAATAACAAGAAGAAATAAATTCAACTCACAATTAATAAAATTCATCAATTTCAATAATGTCTAACCTCTCAAATGAGACTACAAGTGGTTTAAATAAATAATTCCTAAAAATTCTAATAAATAGTGCCACGGTACTGTAGCGTGAACAGTGTCGCGCTACAGTACTTCTAAAACCCTAGATCAAATAAAATAATAACTTTTCAAATATGGCCTTGGCCAAAATACAAGGCCTTCCCAAAAATCCTAATTCATTAAAAATAAGACGTGTGGGCTAGACATCCACAAGCCCAATTATTCTAGATTAATTCCTATGACTAATAAAATAAGTCATTTTAATGAAATAAATAAATCCATGGCCTTCAATAACAATAGGCCCGAGTCATGTCTTCCATAGCTTGCATCAAGTGGATCAAAACTGGTTCTCCTTCTTTCAAGCTCATCATGAATGTTGGGCTCTTACTAGTTTCATCCCAATTGGATTGCATCAATCCTTGCATTGCTTTCTTGATCTTCGTGACTCTTAATCTTGTAATTGATCCTTAAGACTTGGTCTGCCTTTGGGCCCATCATTCCCCCTCTCCTCAAAAGGATTCGACCTCGAATCTCTACTTAGATCAAAGGGAAAAATATCAGTAACATTAAAAATAGACACATGATACTTACCTGGAAGATCCACTAGATATAAAGTATCATTAATTTTACCAAGAATTTGGAAATGTCTATCCAAACTACTTCTATCATCAATAGGTAAAGGCATTAAATAAAAAAGAATAAGTAAATTAAAGCAAAAAACAACTTCAAAAGATGAATGAGAAATAGTAGTATGCATGGTCTTATTATATGCAAACTCTAATAATGACAAATGATACTCTCTTGAACGTTCATGCAACAATTCAATGAATGGAAAATGATATTCCCACAAACGTTCATGAAACACATCTAAAGTCTTCCTTACACTAAAATGACCACTCCAATTATATGCGACCTCAATGAATGGCAAACCATACTCCCAAAAGTATTCATACAATATGCTTAAACTCTTCTTTACACCAATGGGACCATTCCAACTATATGGAAACTCAATGAATGGAAACAATACTCCCACCAATGTTCATGCAACACTTCTACAATCCTCTTTACACCAAAATGTCCCATCAAAGCACCTTTATGTGCTCCAAGCACAAGAAACTCACGCATAGAACTGTTAGTCACAAAAAGTCTATTATCTCTAAACAAGTACCAATATATTCTATAGAACTTACCAAACGAAGTTTTCTCACATACTCTATACACACTAGCCAAGCCATCATTATTAACATACAATTTTTTATCATATTCAAGTTTCAATAATTTTGTATCTAAAATGATGACAAGGACATACCTTCTTGCTAAAGTATCAAACACAAAATTTTTCTTACCATGTGTGTGCTAAATTACATGAGGAAAGATATCAATGAATTGAACCCACTTGGCATGCATTCTATTCAACTTACCTTGTCCCTTCAAGTGTATCAAGAACTCATGTTCTTCAAAGAAAGGTTGGGTAGGGACTGTCGCACCTGTCACAAAATCAATGTAATGCTCTATCTCTCTAATATGTGACAATCCCCTAAAAATATCGCTAGGCAACACGACCTCATATTCCTACAATAAAGAGATAACAATACTAGGCAAAGATACGTTAAATTCGTTAGTATTAAAATTCACCTCGGTATAAAAAACTCGCTTCTCTCTTTGTTTTTCTCTCACTTTCTTCACTCTCATCTTTCTTTTCACTCTCTTTTTTTCTTGTGGTTTCTACCTCACCCTCATTTCTTTCACTCTCTTTTTCCTTTCCACACTTTTTTCTTTCACTCTCTCTTTCAACATCTTTTTTCGAACTCTCGGCCTTACAATTGTTTTTCAACTCATTCTCTCTTTTTCTTGAGGTTTCACTATTTCTTTCTTCCTCAATCTCACTTTTACTTTCTCCTTTTTTATCAATCTCAGTTTCACTTTTTTTTTTTTTTTATCAACCTTACTTTTCAACTTCAGTTGGTCCTCATGGACCTCTGTTGGAGTTGAAGGAGAAAGTTTGATTGTTTTCCCACCCTTTTGAAAACTGTACATGTTACTAAACCCATCATGGATCACTCTCCTATCACACTATCACGACCTCCCCAACAAAATATTGCCAGCATGCATAGGCATTAAATCACAAAGTACCTCATCCTTATACTTCCCAATTGAAAAAGAAACTAGCACTTGCTTATTTATCCTTACCTCTCCATAATCATTCAACCACTGCAACTTGTACATTGACAAACTTGGCAAGAAACAAAATACCACCAATAAGGCANTATTCCAAGTGGAGATCAAGTTTCAAAAATACCTTCACCCCATTTAATTTGTCTAGTAGTTCATTGATGACGGGTATCAGAAATTTGTCCTTTATTGTGATCAGATTGAGAGCTCTATAATCCACGCATAATCGCCACGATCCATCTTTCTTTTTCACCATCAATACAGGAGAAGAATATGGGCTGCTACTTGGTTGCACCACGCCGGACTACAACAAGCTAGTGATGAGTTTCTCAACTTCTCCCTTTATGTAGTGAGGATAGCGATATGGCTTCACTTTGACTGGTATTGCACCTTGCTTCAATGTTAGCTTGTGATTATGGGTTCAGTCTGGAGGAAGACCCTTTAGTTCTTTAAATAAGTTTTGGAACTCCTGTAATATTGCTTTCAAGCAAGTGATAAGCGTTGATGGTCCTACAAAATAAGTTTTACACTGATGGCCTGGTTTAAAGCTCTCATCACAATTAAAACATAGTCTCGTTTTTCTTCTTTCTTGTATTTCGCCTAGACTCAATTGCCTTATTGGTGGTATTTTGTTTCTTGCCAAGTTTGTCAATGGCAGCGAGGGTGGCGTTGGCTCCATGTTCATTGTTCACCTGGCTTCTAAGACCATAGGTCTCTTTGCATGCTTGGTTTCAAACAAACGGGCCAAAACAATGGCACCCGTGATAGACGTTGGTCGAGCAGCTTGGATGTCAATTCGTACAGGTTCTTTGAGTCTACTTATGAAACACCCCAGCTGATGAGTTAGGGCCAATTCTCCCACACAACTCAGTAATTGCTCAAGTTGCAGTTGGTACTCCCAAACTGTTCCGGTTTGCCGCAGTTTGCTCAATGAACCAAAATGATTCTCAAACATTGTTGGTCCATCCCGAATACGAAGTCCACCTTTCAGCACTTCCCATGAATTAATTTCTTCAGTATCTTTGAATAGTTGGTACCACATTTGCACCTCGCCCTCTAGGTGGCATGCAGCCAAATGTAATTTTTCATCCGCATCTGTTTGTTGGTAATAAAAAAACTACTCGACACGATAAATCCAACTAGTCAGATCATCCAAACTGTTGTATCTAGGAAAGTCCAACTTGGCTAGTTTTGGAACTGCCAAGTTGTACTGATGTGAACCCCAATCGACTCATTTTGAGACCCAACAACAATATTGGAAAACCAAACCCAAGAAAGCCAATATCAAGTCAATTGGATGGAGGAATCTAGACCCAATGAGAAATCATTTCAAGAACCTAGATTATATGAAAATCTAAACCCGTTGTTTAACCCGTCTCAAGAACCCAGATTATAAAGGAGGAACGCCACAAAGGTTGTGATTTACCTTTGATAAGTTCAAACGTTCAATCAATAAAAAGAGGAAATAAATTCAACTCACAATTAATAAAATTCATCAATTTCAATAATGTCTAACCTCTCAAATGAGACTACAAGTGGTTTAAATAAATAATTCCTAAAAATTCTAATAAATAGTGCCACGGTACTGTAGCGTGAACAGTGTCGCGCTACAGTACTTCTAAAACCCTAGATCAAATAAAATAATAACTTTTCAAATATGGCCTTTGCCAAAATACAAGGCCTTCCCAAAAATCCTAATTCATTAAAAATAAGACGTGTGAGCTAGACATCCACAAGTCCAATTATTCTAAATTAATTCCTATGACTAATAAAATAAGCTATTTTAATGAAATAAATAAGTCCATGGCCTTCAATAACAATAGGCCCGAGTCGTGTCTTCCATAGCTTGCATCAAGTGGATCAAAACTGGTTCTCTTTCTTTCAAGCTCATCATGAATGTTGGGCTCTTACTAGTTTCATCCCAATTGGATTGCATCAATCCTTGCATTGCTTTCTTGATCTTCGTGACTCTTAATCTTGTAATTGATCCTTAAGACTTGGTCTGCCTTTGGGCCCATCATTCCCCCTCTCCTCAAAAGGATTCGACCTCGAATCTCTACTTAGATCAAAGGGAAAAATATCAGTAACATTAAAAATAGACACATGATACTTACCTGGAAGATCCACTAGATATAAAGTATCATTAATTTTACCAAGAATTTGGAAATGTCTATCCAAGCTACTTCTATCATCAATAGGTAAAGGTATTAAATAAAAAAGAATAAGTAAATTAAAGCAAAAAACAACTTCAAAAGATGAATGAGAAATAGTAGTATGCATGGTCTTATTATATGCAAACTCTAATAATGACAAATGATACTCTCTTAAACGTTCATGCAACAATTCAATGAATGGAAAATGATATTCTCACAAACGTTCATGAAACACATCTAAAGTCTTCCTTACACCAAAATGACCACTCCAATTATATGCGACCTCAATGAATAGCAAACCATACTCCCAAAAGTATTCATACAATATGCTTAAACTCTTCTTTACACCAATGGGACCATTCCAACTATATGGAAACTCAATGAATGGAAACAATACTCCCACCAATGTTCATGCAACACTTCTACAATCCTCTTTACACCAAAATGTCCCATCAAAGCACCTTTATGTGCTCCAAGCATAAGAAACTCACGCATAGAATTGTTAGTTACAAAAAGTCTATTATCTCTAAACAAATACCAATATATTCTATAGAACTTACCAAACGATGTTTTCTCACATACTCTATACACACTAGCCAAGCCATCATCATTAACATACAATTTTTTATCATATTCAAGTCTCAATAATTTTGTATCTAAAATAATGATAAGGACATACCTTCTTGCTAAAGTATCAAACACAAAATTTTTCTTACCATGTGTGTACTAAATTACATGAGGAAAGATCTCAATGAATTGAACCCACTTGGCATGCATTCTATTCAACTTACCTTATCCCTTCAAGTGTATCAAGAACTCATGTTCTTCAAAGAAAGGTTGGGTAGGGACTGTCGCACCTGTCACAAAATCAATGTAATGCTCTATCTCTCTAATATGTGACAATCCCCTAAAAACATCGCTAGGTAACACGACCTCATATTCCTACAACAAATAGATAACAATACTAAGCAAAGATACGTTAAATTCGTTAGTATTAAAATTCACCTTGGTATAAAAACTCGCTTCTCTCTTTGTTTTTCTCTCACTTTCTTCACTCTCATCTTTCTTTTTACTCTCTTTTTTTCTTGTGGTTTCTACCTCACCCTCATTTCTTTCACTCTCTTTTTCCTTTCTACACTTTTTTCTTTCACTCTCTCTTTCAACATCTTTTTTCGAACTCTCGGCCTCACAATTGTTTTTCAACTCATTCTCTCTTTTTCTTGAGTTTTCACTATTTCTTTCTTCCTCAATCTCACTTTTACTTTCTCGTTTTTTATCAATCTCAGTTTCACTTTTTTTTTTTTATCAACCTTACTTTTCAATTTCAGTTGGTCCTCATGGACCTCTGTTGGAGTTAAAGGAGAAAGTTTGATTGTTTTCTCACCCTTTTGAAAACTGTACATGTTACTGAACCCATCATGGATCACTCTCCTATCACACTGTCACGGCCTCCCCAACAAAATATGGCCAGCATGCATAGGCACTACATCACAAAGTACCTCATCCTTATACTTCCCAATTGAAAAAGAAACTAGCACTTACTTATTTATCCTTACCTCTCCACAATCATTCAACCACTGCAACTTGTATGGTCTAGGGTGTTTCAAGGTAAATTCAATTTCTCAACTAAAGTAGTGCTAGCAACATTAGTATAACTACCCCCATCAATGATCATACTACATGCTTTATTGTTGATGTGGCATCTAGTATGAAAAATGTTCTCTCTTTGCTGCTCTATATCATCCATTTTAAATTCTGTATTGGGAGCACGCCTAACAACAAGAGACTTGCCATACTCTTCATTCTTATCATACAAATTCTCAATATTGGGCTCACGTCTCCTCTTATCTCTCCCACCTTGCAGATTTCTACTCACTGTATCTTGATGATCTATCATATCCCTCACTTCCCCTAACACCATGTTCAACCGCTCAAACTGTTGTTGCATGACCTGCAACACAAAGGGGTTATCTACCATCCTCTTTGGTGATAGTCACTTTTATGAAACATTGTATGCGCTGCACAAAAAGAATGCTAGTAGATAAGATTCCACACTCTCCCTTACGTGTTTACACTCCAATAATGGCACTCCACTCATGTTTCACTCTTAATTGACTTTTTCTCGATAATGATTTCACACTCTCTTGCCTTTTACCTCAAGAGTTTTCCCGCTCAAGTTCTTTAAGAACTAAATTGAACTCAATCAAGGTAATACAAAGTTGTTTTATTCCAACAAGTAGTTAGGTCCAAGAAACAAGAATATGAGAAACACAGAAAGAATAAAATGACACAAGATTCAAGGAATTAATACGAGAAAAAAAGTAATTACAAAACAAGATACCAACTAGAAAGATGTATTCAGCCCCATTTGATGATAAAGCTTAACCAAAAAAATTTTTTATTCGAATTTTTTTTTTTTTTGAAATTTTCTTTTCCTTTCTTTTCTTTTTTTTTTCTTTTCCTTTCTCTTCTTTTCTCAACAATTCAACCACAAACAGAAATATTCAATTGTGATAATCAAACAATTGAATTCAAACACATAAAAATAGACAAAGAAATAGAAGGGAATCAATGAAACCTGAGAAATTTCAAATCCTAGATGGTGCAAATTTTGGCAGCCCTCAAACAAGAAATTTAGCCACCCTATGATGATGAACATGAAACCAAAATGATACAATAATTTGGGAGCCCTAGGAAAAACGAATTTCTGCACCTTTTTTTTTTCTTTTTTTGCAACCCTAGAACAATGAAGCCCTAGAATTAAAAATATAATAAATAAAAGATAGAATCAGACGTGATTGAAAACCGAACTCTAAATACCAAATGATGTGAATCTCAATCGACTCGCTTTGAGACCCAACAACAATATTGAAAAAACAAACCCAAGAAAGCGAATATCAAGTCAATTGGATGGAGGAATCTAGACTCAATGAGAAATCATTTCAAAAACCTAGATTATATAAAAATCTAGACCCATTAAAGAACCCGTCTCAAGAACCCAGATTATAAAGGAGGAACGCCACAAAAGTTGTGATTTACTTTTGATAAGTTTAAACATTCAATCAAGAACAAGAGGAGAGAAACTCAACTCACAATGAATAAAATTCATCAATTTCAATAATGTCTAACCTCTCAAATGAGGCTACAAGTGGTTTAAATAAACAATTCCTAAAAATCCTAGTAAATAGTGTCGCGGTACTGTAGCGTGAACAGTGTCGCGCTACAGTACTTCTAAAACCATAAATCAAATAAAATAATAACTTTTCAAATATGCCCTTGGTCAAAATACAAGTCCTTCCCAAAATCCCTAGTTCATTAAAAATAAGACGTGTGAGCTGGACATTCACAAGCCCAATTATTCTAGATTAATTCCTTTGACTAATAAAATAAGTCTTTTTAATGAAATAAATAAGTCCATGGCCTTCAATTACAATAGGCCCAAGTCGTGTCTTCCATAGCTTGGATCAAGTAGATCAAAACTGGTTCTCCTTCTTTCAAGCTCATTATGAATGTTGGGCTCTTGCTAGCTTCTTCCCAATTGGATTGTATCGATCCTTGCATTGCTTCCTTGATATTCGTGGCTCTTAATCTTGTAATTGATCCTTAAGACTTAGTCCGCCTTGGGGCCCATCATTACCTCCATTATCCCTTCCTTGTCTGTTTCTTGATCCAGACCCTTCCCTCTCTCCCGAATTCTTGTCCGCCAAAGAATCTACTTTCGCACTGGTTTCCTTGATTCTTTTCATGAGTCGCTCCATAATACTTCCAAATTTAGCCATATGTTGTTCTAAATGCTTCATTTTGGAATCCGCCATGACCCGCTCTGAGGTCAAATTGTTACAAGCACGAGCGAGCATCAAGTAACTAGTGGATCAACAAGAAAATACGCAGGATCAACCCGGCGTGCTTTACCTATTGTGAATAAAATTGAAGAGAAAAGTTGGTTTGTTTTGTGAGGGACCCCACCTCGGCAACTAGTTGCTAGAATATTTTATTGATATTCTTCATAATAATCTTCCCCAAGCTTATAAGCCATAAACTTACACAGAAAGAATTACAATGACTTATTCAGACGTAAACGAAATTAACGCCAAACTTACCAAAATCATAGCTAATTGATTACATAAAAATAAGGCAAGTCAATGCCTCAATTCCCTTATTTGAAAAGCAGTAAAAATAGAAAGTTGATGCCTTGCAGCTAAACTTCCGTAACACCATTTGTCAACCAAAATCTAAAGGTGGTCTAGGAATAAGATAGTCAGCTGATTTTAATTCTGCACTCATTTCTAAAATAGGTTGGACCTCACTGTGAAAGCACCAAGTATGTGTCTTCAATTTCTATCTTCAAGGTACTTGAAAACATATCTTCCTTTTTAAAAGTTACACCAAAGAAATCAGATTCATGGCTTTGGAAAAATATACTCTAAAGTAAACCTCTCATCCAAGTCAATTTCTGCCACCAGATTGTTAATGGAACTAGAACAAAGGTCTGGAAAGATCCATGGGTTCCAACCCTGCAAAATTTCAAACCATCTCCCAAAGACAGTTTCATTCCTCTTGATCAAGATTTAACTGTCTCTAAACTAATGTTAGAGCAACCTCGTAGATGGAATGACATCCTTCTAGCTGCTTTATTCCAACCAGAAAGTGCACTAGAAATCTCAAGAATTCACTTACCACAAGCATATCATCTTCAAATGTCTGATAAACCAATCTGGATCAACCATACATCTGGCAACTTCTTTGTGAAATCAACCTATGACTTTATCATCTCACAAAGAAATACCCAACCAAGTCAATAGCCATTTTTTCTCGAAGCAAGATTGGAAAAAATTATAGAAAATCAAAATACAAGATAGACTCAAATTGTTTCTCTAGAAAATCATTTCCAACATACTTCCAACCAGGCAAAATTAAAATCTCCTTTAGCTCTCTCAGAGGAAAACACCACTTGCTCGCTTTGTCAAACATAAGAAGAAACCACAGACCACTTATTCCCCAGGTGTGCTCATGTAAAAATCCTCTGGAGACTATCTCCCTGGCCACTAAACCTCTGTTCATTTGTAGTACAACCTCTAAGAGAATGGTTGAAAATAACTCTAGACCCATCCAAACTATTTGATAAAGAGATTTCTCAGAACTTCCAACTATTTGCAATAATAGCAATGGATTCTTTAGAGTTTTTAAGAAACCATGTTATCCATAACCACCCTTGCCAGGCACCCATCCCTTTCACGAATTATGTGATCAAAATCTTAAAAGAACATCAGCTTATGTGGAAGACCAAGACTCAACCATCAACCATCTTATCGGAATGGATCCCACCTCTAGCAAGCCAATACTCCTTGTCCTACGATTTTGCAATAAGGAATCATGGATTAACTACAACTACAATTTGCAAATCAAAATTGGGGCATATTATTTTACAACAACCCAATAGATAGATTATGTTAACCCTACCTATGGTGAAGCAATGGTAGAAAAACTGGCAATTGAGGAAGCATCTTCTCGACACCTTTTAGATATACTTATTGAAAGAGATAGTCAAGTGGTCACAAACGCAACTCTTAATTGACTTCAAACTGTACCATCTTCAACACTATTTCAAACGTTACAAATCTATTAAAGGGTTTCCAAAACTGGACAGTTCATAAAATTTGTCGGCATCAAAACTGATGGATGCATAATTTGGCTGTAATAACCTACTCATTCTTTCTTCTATAATTATGAGCTTTGATCTACGTGCCAAACCTCGATGACGTGTTTTAAAAGATACCAAACAAATTTTAAAGCAAGCCCATTATTTTAAAAGCTTATGAATATTTTAAATATTTTGGAAATATTTATATGTGATATTTTCAGAGTTATTGGACTAAGTTTTTTTTTAAATAACACAATTATAATATTTTTGGAGAGCTCCAAAAATATTATAATTGTGAAAAATTATTTTAATTAAAATATTTTAGTCCAATAAAAAATATTAAGAGATTTAAATTTATATTGAAAACTCTAAATTGATTTAAATGATGAAGGAATATTATTTTATAAACTTTAGTTTATAAAATAATATTCTATCTTAATTTCTCTCAGTGTTGTATTTTAAATAAAACACTTACATGCTTTCAAATCAGTATTTAAACTCACCATTAGATCGTTTTGAGGATCCCAAAAATAGGGACCTGGATTTAGTACCCAAGCCCCGCTCTTTTTCCCCTCACTTTTCCCCTTTCCCTTCTCTCTCCTCTCCCTCCCCTTGAACCAGACGTACATGGCTTCTCCATAACTGATTCCTTCCCTCCTCTAGCCCAACCACTACTGGCCACCCATGGTCTCACAGCCGATCACCAGTTGCCCTTCTCCCTCCGGCCAACATCTCCTTCCACCGGCGAGATCTCACGTGCTCTCTCTCTCTTCTTCTAGAGCAACTCGATCGAAATGAGTTTCAAACTCGTTTCTCTTCCTTGCGCCATCGTACACAGCCAGCTTGGCCTCTGACCACCACCAACGGCATCCTCACTCCATGGTCTCCTTTCCCCCTACCTCTCTCTCCCTGTTGGGTCACACGCACACACACACACAGTTTCACCACTATGCACAACAACCCACGCCACCTTACCACCACCATGATCCTCTCACTACCATGACCTTTCCTATCTATTTTCATGTCCAACCGAGTTACCTACAGCTCTCACTTTCCCCCACTCTCTCATGCAAGGTTTACACTACTCCTGGCCGATCCACCATCGTGAGCCATCCTCCAGCCACCACAGCTCCACCACACCTCCCTTAAGCCCTTCCATGCCTAGCCATAACGTTCAACCCATCCCAACCTCTCTCACGCACTCTCATACCCTCGGATACATTGTTCATGGCGAGATCTGCAGTGCTCCGCCACCCAGACCACCATGAGGTCACCTTGAGCCTTTCCAAGACTATGCCTAACTATCCCTAAGCTCAAACCACTACTTTACGTGGTTGATAGCCACTCTACATGGCTAACTGCCATTGTAGGTAGTTTAATTGCCATGTACGATTCCCTCAGTGTCTTGATCGTGACGGGCAGCGAGCGACGCACGGGTTATCCCGTCAATGGTATAACTCTCTATCTCTTGTTATTTATATTAATATTAGTTGGTTGGTTAAACTGTAGATTGGGTTATTAGTAATTGTGGGGTTCACTACATAGTTGTGAAGTGAAGTATGGTTGTGTAACAAAGTGTTGGGCATAATTGTGTAGTATTGTGGACTGTGTTGTAAAGTATGGGTGTGAGATTTATGTCATAGTTGTGATGCGGCGTGGTGTGTGAATGGAGTACACGTGGAGTATACTCCATGTAGTGCAGCGATGCATTTTGTGACGTGCGCTGTAGTGACATGTGGTGTAGAGTTAAGAGAGTACACGTGGCATGTACTCTGTATTGTGTAGCGATGCACTGTAAGGTGTGTCGCGTATAAAAGGGTTGTTGTGTAGTTGAGGAGCATAGAGTGTATTGTGTAGCGTCCAGAACTGTATAACAGTGTTCCGAAGTAGTTGTGACGTGGCCTGTAGTCCGAGGTGACGGGTGTCACCTTGTAACTGACTTATGGCTGAGAATATGTGTAAAGTGGTGGAAAAGTATAAGAGTAATGCAGCGGAAGCGTGATGGGCATTGTGCCGTAACTCAGGATTAGTCTCGAGCTATGTGATATGACAAATGTGCATTTGTGGATGCAGTCCTCTTGTTAAGTGTCAAGATGAACTTATACGGCCGGGAAGTAGGAAGAGTCTAATCAACCGAGTCTGAGCAAGTTGGTATTGCAGTATGGAGCTTGTTTATACAAGTGGGCATTCATTGGACTATAAGTTGATTTTAGGTGAAAAATGGATAAGGTACATATGCCTCTGATAAGACACGTGTGCCAAATAGGTTTACCATATGTAATGGATAATCCATCCTCAGCATGGTTGCACGATGTTTAAGCCTCAGAGTCGGCTTAAAGTTATGTAGCCTGTATGGATGAGAATGAGGATTGAGTATAGGCTAGTATACGTGAAAGTAGTAATGGGTAAGTTGTCGAGGATTGGGATGCGTGACTTAGTCAGTCTGAGTCATGCGTCGACATTTGGTTAATAGGAGAATAAGATGAAGGTCTTAATATCTTAACCCTAAGGTGAATCATAAAGATTCACTTTAAGAAATAAGACTCCGAATGTTTTAGTATAGTAAATGGCACATAAGAGCCCAGGGATGGATAGAGAGTGTTCCAAGTGAAACATAGTTCTATTTCTAGTATAGTTGCTTATACATTAAATAGAGAATGACATAAGGTTATGTGTATGGATGTAGGTTTCCATCTGACACGCACAGGAATGGACTGCATGGAATGAGTATGGCATGAAGTCCAGGTAAGTATTGCATTCATACTCTTTTAGAGTTTTCTTAAATAAAAGAAGATGAAAACAAGACGCTTTTCTTTACGAAACAAGTTTTATGAACTGACGTTTTTCTTTACAAAACACTATTTTAAGAAAGAATGCTAAACATAAGTTTTCAAGTATACGTAAGTAACGGCCCTCCTTGACAGCCCTTTTTCACGCACCCAAAGTACATAAGTATAGGCATGTGGATGGAAGCTATACATGGAACTTATTGTATGTATGTTCACGAAAGGAAATGAACTGATGCTTTAAAAGATGCACAAACTGACGTTTGAAATGATGCCATGAAAGAAAACTGTTTTAAAATGTTCAATTTTTTTTAAATGACTTTTATGAACGAAATCACTAAAGGACTGTAAGAACTATTAAAAACTGTAAGAACTGTTAAGAAATGTAAGAACTGAATGAAAGAACTGTAAATAACTGAATGGATTGAAAAGGAATGAAAGGACTGAAAGGAATGAATAGACTGAATGCTTAATGTCTGAAAATATGTAACGGCCATATGAATGGAATGGAAAAGGTATCGAAGGATTGGACTGGGCAAATTGCAATGCCGGGTAAGTAGTACTGGTAGTGCACCCAGTGCTGCACCCTGATGAAATGGATTCACAACCCATGGTTACGGGCGGAATTAGGTCCAAAAGACCACTAACCCAAACACATGGGGTGCAACAGTGTGCAACAGCCAATGAAAGCAATAAAAAAAGAATGTATGCATGTATGTTAAGAAAGAATGCATGTAAGTATGAAAAGATATATGCATGAAAAGACTCTTTAAGAAATGAAGGTAACGAGGTGTGAGGAACTGTTTTACGAGAAGAAAGCATGTTTAAATAAAACCCCACCTCGCAACGTTTTAAAATAAACTGGAGGTCCATGCATGATAAGTATATGATATGTATGGAGTGATGAATGCATGGTTGAAAACTTATGTTATTATATTTTAACTGTATGAAGTAATATTTACGAGTCATCAACTCATTTTAGTTTTTATGTGTGCCCTTTCAGGGACAAGATGAGCATGATATGTTATGAAGGACACAGCCCAAGGGAAAGAGCATGAAAGCTTAGGCATGATATTTTGTACGAGAGACTTTAATTATGAAATTTAATATTTTTCACTGTAACCTTTCAAACTAAGAAATGAATTTTATTTATAAATATTGAGTCTTTTGTATCCTGGGACGAAATGAAATAAAATTTCAAAAGGAACCGTAATTTTCATATTTTTTTATTAAAATTATTTTCTAAATGACCAACCACAAGAACGAGCGTTACGTTGACATAGTGGGCTGCAATAAACAATGAGTTTGGCTGCTTAGTGCTTATTAAACAACTACAATGTGTCATAGATTTTTATATTAACCTCTTCCTAACTATGTTACTTTCCTTTCAATATAATGCTATGTTACTTTCCTTTCAATATATATTAAATACTTGCTTTAAATAAAATAAAATAAAAATCAATTTTTCTCAACTATAATGCAGGTCCATGGAATCTAATGATCACTGCTTTTGAAGTCATTAATTCACAACCTAACTTCCCAAAACATCTTTCTCTCTCTGTTTATAAACCACGGGCAGAGGCGTTCAGTGTAGTTTTCACGTACAATGTGAAGGCGTCATATTGCTGGCATGCAGCCCAAAAAAGCAATCACCGATGTTTTAGACTTCACAAACAAAACGAATAGTAATTGATTTAGTGGGCGGTTGCTTCCAAACCATATATACACATCAAGAGTCAAGTCCCTCTGTTCTGTTTCGCGACTAATCACAGTGCATGTCTTCTTCTAACATAGACCCCCACATATGGGCTGTTGCGGATTGTGGAAAGGTAGACGTGACCCCTTGCAGTTTCCACATGGCTTTGTCATGTCTTATAGCATCTTTCTCTTGACTTTTAATTAAAATTCTGCGATGTAAGCTATCTTTGCTATTTTTTTACCATACACTACAACTCTTTCCATGACCCATTACACCATCCCATTTTATATAAATACTTTTATTTTAAAATATCATTGTATAAATAATTGTCAAAAGATTATACGTGTATTATCATTTTTTTATATAATATATTTATTATATAAATTAATACATACTGGTTCGGTCCTAAATTTTATTAAAAACCGAATCAGATCAGACCGGTTACACTCTATACATTATCTATTGAATTATTTTAAAGTATAGCTTAACCATTAAGATAGCTTTTTTTAATACTTTTATGTCAGTTCCTTTATTTAACAGATCCAACAATCATTGTTGTAATAGTAGTTTATGTAACAGAAATTTTTAATTAATGATTATTGTTATTGTTATCTTATTATCTTATTATGTCCATAATGAAAATATTCATCTTCTTCATCTAATAGTCATTGTGCATTGACCCGTAATTTTTATCTAATCGTCTTCTTTATCCAACGATCTAACTGTAGTTTTTATCTAAATCAAACCATGATGCAAAATTTAGAATTAAATTAAACTTGGAAAATTAATAGTTTCTCTTATAATATTAATTTAGAATATATAAAAACCAATATAATGTTTTGTAGCCGAAGGTAGGGCAAGTTTTGCCACGACCCACGAACCCGACTTGTAAAAATAGGGTTAGGGTAGAATTAATAACAATACGAGTCCTTTTGAATTATTTGGATCAACCAAATCACGTGTCAGTCGTGTCAACCAGAGACTCGATTGATCTACCACATATTTTTTTACTATAAATTTAATTTTAAATTGGAATATATAGCTCCTCTCAAACTATTTTTTTAAATGTTTCTTGTATAGCCATTGTCTTATTATATAATAGTACGAATTTTTAAATATTTGTAAATATTCTTTATTTATTTTAAATGAATCGTTGACACAATCCAAATAAATAAACAAGTCGTGTAAGGACAACCATGAAATATATGAGTTGGGCTCGGATCGCATTTAACTCATTTAACTATTCATATCAGGTTTAGGTTGAGTCAAAATTGACCTGAACCAAAATGATCGACCAACATTTGTTTGAGTATTGTAGCAAAAACTATATTTAGCCAACATTTGACAAATCTAATGCAAATATCACTGTTCTTAGACTTAGAGAATATGGTGGTGTGGAGGATACATTATTTATACTCTTAACATATTATGATTTGGTTTAATAAAAGAAAGTAAAAAGTTAATTTTTTTTTACGAATTATAAAATCTAACCATGTTGATAATATAATAATCAAACCTAATCATGTTTATAATATAATACAGGTAAACGTTTGGGTGCAATGAAAGTCTAATTGAAATAAAGAAAGATAGAGAGAAAAAAAAAAGTTTTTTAAAGTCCAAATATTCAAGAAAATTGGCTTGAATAATGGGAAAGGGGCAATCGAAAGGGGTGGGTTGATTTCTGCGGCCGGCGGAGTGCGTCGCACTCGTAGGAACATTTCGAGATTGGGTGGGTCCCACGTACAGCGACGTGCTGATCTTACTCATGTATCGTCGTATTCACACGGGGTTTATAAACAGCTGGCGTTCTCCCATTACTTATTGTATTTTGGACGTAGAAAGGACGAATACATGCTTTCCAGGTACGTTTGTTTGTGCCGTCCCCACCACCTCCGTCCTCTTTCGGTGTTCCCACTTTTCTATCCACTTCAACTTCCAACCTCTCTTTTATACCAAGTTATTGTGAGATTTAATTTATATGAGACTTGAATTTTAAATTAAATTTTGTGACGTTAGTAATATAAAATGAGTGTTTTACATTTGACTTATAAATAAAATATTTTTAATTAAAATATTATTTTATCATCGGAAATACAAATTTAAATCATGTAAATCTGGTACATTCGTTCAAAATAAATAATACACTGGCCATAGAAAAAAGCATAAAAATATGCCATTTTCACGGTCGAATTTATTTTATTAAATGGAGTGTACTGGACTCACACATTATTAAAATGGACACATAAATTTTCAATTAATTATGGTGAAGTAGACTGTTTTGTGTTTTTATCTTTAATAATTATGAAAGTAGATAGATTAGAAAATTATAAAAACAATTGACCCGCAAGTTTTCTTTGGCTTTTTCTCCATCTTCTTTCTTAAGCCAATGGCACTATGTTATTGTAAGAAAGCCACTTGAGAAAGCTAATAATTTCCCATGAAAACTGCGAAACGTCATCTCTAATTAAAAATTTCAGAGCTTTACACTAAAATGTGTAGAATTCTCGGTGTGGCTTGGTCGTAGCTGACGTCTATATATGGCCAAAGCCAGACTCTTTCTCTGGCAGTCTGAATTGAATTGAAAGGGTGCGCTTTTGTTTATTTTGCTTTCCACCGTCTATTTCTCTGTGGTCATGCGTAGTGTGTTATCAGGAAGCATTCCCATTTGCATGAAAAGGGCTAAGAGAGGGGCCACTTGCGCAATCCAAGTTCAACCCAAAAAAGAAGGAAAAAATGTCAAAATATTTTGGATAAGCCTCGATCCATAATGATGCAATTTATACTTATCTCAAGATTGTAAAATCTGCCCATTATTTTTGAAAAAAAATTATTATGTTATTAAACATTCATACTGGATAAGGTTGGGAGGGAAATGTGCTTTTGGCACGAGAAGCTGAGGAGGTTCATAGAATAAAGTCAACACCCACAAAAGAAAAGAAACAAATAAATAATCATTTCTCAATTGAGTGGGCCACTTTGTTTTTCTCGAGCTTAAATTATGGCTGATTATAGGACGTTAGAAAATGAAACTGCCGGCAAAATCTGAAGCTGATGCATCAGCAATCTTGCTGGTTGGAAAATTGGAAATCAATCTTGACCCTATGTCTTTCTCGGGAAAATAATCTACCTCTTTCATATTTATCTACGATGAAAAAAAATATATATATTTTAATCTATTTATTTTTCTCATTGGCTACTCGGGAGATCATTATGCTATGCATTTTGTTGGAGAGAAAAAATAAAAAGAAAAAAAAAACAGTAATTTTTCGTGAAACAAGACATCTTACAATTATTTGATCCAAATTGCAAGACATTTTCCTTATTCCTTGTCTTGGAATTTGCGTAAAGGTAGGCCCAATATCTATACAGTATACCCACTGCATTAAATATTGGGGTTCACATTGTCCATGTGTATTTATTTCCTTCCGAATTTCAAAATATATTTGGAAGAAATTTCATTCATTTTTCACATTCTAAAAGCCAAAGAGTAGAGGCAATACTGTACCGTTTAAGTTCAGCATTATTAATTTTTGCTGTTGTTTTGAGAGTATCTGTACAATAGTGTACTCAATATGGTTGTATAAAGGCGAAGATATACATAAAGGCAAAGGTATAAGCACATACGTACACTCTTATTTGGCCTCATAAAGGCAAAGATATACATACAACTACAGCATGAAATAGGATAAGCGTTGCTTTAACTTTTTGTTCCTCATCTCTTCACATGATCTTGATGGGTTGCGTAAGAAACTTTTATGTACTAACGTTGTTCATGGCTTTCTTGTGTGATCATATACATAAAGTCTTTTGATAATTATTTTATATCTATATTTTAAATGGAGGATGATATTTGTGTAAAATCTGGATTTCAAATATCTAAATGCTCTTATTTGGTGATGTGACAAATTTTAAGTAGTTGCCGTTTAAGTGATTGATAGAATTGAAGACCGTCTGAAATATGACACATCATCATATGTGACTGAGAACGATAAGATTCACAATGAAAAGTAGAATTGCTTAATTTTCTTATGCGGTTATAATTCGTGCAAAATGGACTTCAATATTTATATTCCACATAGTATCTAAAGACTTGTGAGGCTGATCATGACCTTGCATAAATACAAACGAAAGGTCATTGTTTGGCACGTCTGATGTGATTGCTACTTGTACAAGTTGGGCATGTACCAGTAATTATTGGCCAAGTTGCCCATGTTAACATATATTTTGATGGGCTTTCCTGTTACAAACATGTTTTCGTCATCAATTCGCCTATTAATAATATTTTTTATTTAAAAAAATATACAAAAATGAAGAAAAATTCTAATTTTATTAAAATTATTTTCATCTCTAATTCATATCATTTTATTAAATATATACTTTAGATATCAATATCAATACGTAAATTGATGCACAAAATGTGTTTGCAATAATATTTTTCCTATTTTGATTTATGTTCCTCCCTTAGCTTATTCGCTGTAAAACCAAACCGCAGGATACAATGCGCCATTAGCTCTGTTCTAGAGCCTCTAACTTAATTATACACCATTTACATAAGAATAAAGCCCCTATGACACCTGGGGTTGACAGCCCACGTTGACCGCAGGGTAAACAATTTTTTTTTTTTTTTACTTAATGATTGAGGAAGTGATTTTAAGTGTATTGGTATATTTTTTTTTTCTTAGTGATTAAGAAAATGATTAAAAAAATGTGAACTGAAAAATTAAAAAAATTAAAAAAAAAAAATGCCGCCCAGCGGTAAGGGTCAGGCGGCACCGTACCCTAACCCTTTACATAATTTTATTTCAAGATTACCATCGATTGGGACAATACTACAGGCACAGAGGGCCTTTTCTTTCCAACGTGCTAGCAACCGTTGTTAATATTTTACTAATATATAAAATATGTAGGGCGCGTTATACATATATTAATCTAACTAGTAAGGGATTTTATGTGCAAGGCACATATTTTGTCGTAATGCAATATTCAGAACAATAATTCTGTGTGGTGGACTCATATAATTCAAACTTTTGTTTTGAGTCATTCTATATGATTAAATAGTACTTACATCTTAAATTATTGTTGCGTGAATCTTTAACTTTATTAATCATAAATTAACGTGATAACATTCACTTTTGGTTTTTGCTACCTTATCTTTTGGACGTTATTATAATTGCAAGAATCCAAATTTGATTGAGGAAGGTGGGACCTAACGTGGGAAAATCTTCTGTCTTCTTACGCGTCATATCTTTTTTGTAGACCCCACGAATATCATCAATTAGATTTCATCAACGCGTAGTCATGCGTTGATCTTATCGCTAAAAATTACTAATTAATTTTGGAAAGAGTACATGATTGATTAATCGCTGAAAGAAGGAGTTCTTCATGATCTTGCAAAACTAAGAGGTGCTTACTCATAACTTATTCTTTAACAGCAAAAGTATAATAAAAAAATTAAATAAAAACTTGGATCAAAAAGAAAAAAAAAACATATGAACATAGATAGAAAAAAAAATTGTTATGTGGATCTGAGAAATAGAAACTTAATATACATCAATCGCACAACAAGGAGGAAAAAAAGTGCCAGAAATTAAACAGATGGGAAAAAAAGACAGACGGAGAGACTTAGCTAAGCTTGAAAAACACAGATCCAGAGAGACAAAAACGGTGGCCAGCTTTTTAGACCGGACAAGCACCGCATTATTTTTATAGATTTTCTGGAATTGTCAGGCGCCGCAAGGCTACTCTACTACATCTCTTGTCTCTTGTAGAGAGACGCTTCACGATGGACGCCGTGAAGCAATAGAGGTGATTCGTCTTTCCTTTCATAATTTTCTCTATAAAAGAGATATTTAGCTCATCTTCACTCGCATCCCATCTTCTTTACTTTTCTGTAATTAGTCTGTATTCTTACTCTGTAATCTCTTTCTGCATTCTGACTCTGCAATGGCTCAGCAATCTTCTCGTAACCAATACATGAGATATTCAACACCCTCTTCATCAGCTGTTTCTGCTTCCGCTATTGGTGCTGTAGTGCAATACAATAATGATCTGACTAATAAGTCAGATGTTGAAGCTATCTACGAGTTTGTAAATCTCGGTACTCATTACTTATCAGCTATTTATGCATTTTCTCAGCGACTACAATCCAAACCTTATGATTTGGACAAACTCAATGAAAAATTTTTTATCCTTCAACGCCTTCTTCACGAGTCTAACATGAAGATAGAAGCAATAAAGTAAGAGAATAGGAAATTAAAATCTCTGCTTATGTCTTCTTTTAGATTGCCTACTGCTTTAGATAAGGATGCCATGCAGATTCTTGAAGAACAAGATCGTTTAAAGAATGAGGTGAAATGCCTCAAATTTCTGTAATTTTTTTCTTCAAGATAATAAAATAATATTTCAGAAATATTCATATTTGTATTTCTATCTTCTGGTAGATATTCTATGTGCTCCATTTTATTTTTGATAGCAGATGAGGGTTGCATTAACTTCTACGTTTAAGGTGAAAACTAATAGATCTAAAGGAATAGATATAGATCTGTCAATACACAACAAAAATACATGTTCAACATCCAAAAAAATCACTTTTTTTCTCTTTCAAAAAATCAACTCGGAGATGAAAATAAAATAAAGATGACTTAGAGGGTGCAAAAGTGGTTTTGTTGTTCTAGTGAATACTTTGAATTGCAGCAAAACTCGTACAACTTTCCTCCGCTTAGCAAAGGTCACCTGCGTGTTAATCTTGTTGTCGATCCTCAACATGAACAAAAGAAAAGAAGAGAGAGAAAAAGTTTACTTTCGGAGAGAAGAGGAAAGAGAAAGTGAAGATGAAAGTCTGAAAAAAAAAACATATGAACACAGATAGAAGAAAAAATTGTTTTGTGGATCTGAAAAATAGAAATCAAACGAAAGAAAAAAAAACTTGAATAAATTTTTTACAAACAGATATGAAATAAACGCAAGAAAATTAACCAAAAACAAATCTCTTCATATCTTTGTAGATGTGTTCAGACTTGTTTCTCAACCGAGTACCGTTGCCACGCCAGCCGCACACACAACTCCACGGACCACCAGTCACGGTGAGTTGCTAGCAGGGACATATCTAGGAAGATGGAGAGAGAGAGATGAGCGAGAGGGAGACAGTAGAGTGAGAAGGAGAGAGATGAACCCAACTTCGTTTGTCCTATAACGCCTGGATAGAGAGTAAGGTTCCATCAATGAGAGATGAAAATGCATAATTTTTAGGGATAAGTTATGCGGACGACGTTGCAGCAGCCCTAGTCAGGCATGGCCTACTCCATTGAAAAATCAAAAAAGTGAGGAGTAAGGTGACCGGACGATCCGGTGAAAGCATGCTCGTGCGCGTGGTTGAATAAACTGGATTGGAAGAAGGTGCTGGCGTCCACCAATCGGAGAGATCCGGACGGCTGGTTTTAAGAGTACGAAAGCGGACTTGACGCACACTTCAATTCGGGTTAATTGTGATGTCAAATCACAAGGAAGAAGAAGGAAAGCGTGGAACAAAGTCTACAAATTGGGCTACCTGATCATCCATTATTATTATTAATTAATATTTTAAAAAAATAGGAACAGATAGATATGGTGTCAAAAGCTAATTCACCGAAGCATAGATAATCATTCACCTTAATCCACTACCACTACTACATCACTCCTAATCATCCCCACCACCATTAATTAATTAATTAATTTTCAAGTTTTCAACTACCTAAGGTAATAGTCTACTGCAGATGCATGCTAGCTACCTACCTAGCAATATCCAGCTGTGATGCATATATGCATGAGTTTCTTAGTTTCTCCAAGCAGCTGCCGACGTTCCAAATAGTATTTGTGATATTCTCTCATTTTTTTGCTGTCTTACGATTCATGACTTTTAGTAGTGTTTAGTGCTAAAGCAATGCCATACTTTTAACATGTTAACTAAAACTTGAAATTGATAGGGACACGGCCTTGACCCTAACTATAGTACGTACTGGATGTTACCCCAATATAAACATAAATTATTTTCACCCCCTTGATTGATGGTAATAATGAATTGATGTATTAGATCATGATCGTCTCTCGCCAGGCAATCATGTGGACACACATACATATATACATACATATATACATACATACATATATACATACATACATATATACATACATATATACATACATATATATATATATGTATATGCGCATATAATATAGATTAATCGTGACTATGATATATATATATATATAGATCTTTTATGTCATGTCCCACATGC
Organism: Carya cathayensis; assembly: GCA_011037825.1. NCBI lineage: Eukaryota > Viridiplantae > Streptophyta > Magnoliopsida > Fagales > Juglandaceae > Carya > Carya cathayensis. The sequence continues at coordinate 986,649 of QGSO01000233.1, read as the reverse complement.
ATTACATGGTAGTTGGCTTGCTAAAAAAAAAAAATCTACTAATCATCTTCATATCAAACATGTCATACATAATTTTTTAATTTTTTTTATTAAATATGTAGTATATAGAATGATGAATAGAATTTAATTAATTTAAGAAGAATAAAATAAAAAGAAAATAAAAATAAATATGAATATGTAATAAAAATTAATTTTTAATTTTTTCTTAATTATTAAGAATGTTAAAAAAATATTTAAAAAATAAAAATAAAGAGGGGGTAAAAAAATAGTAAGCATATTATTATTATTATTATTATTGTTGTTGTTGTTGTTGTTGTTTAAACTACATATATATTAATTGGAATAAGTACGTAGTATTACTAATATATAGTAAACAGCTTAATCTTATCTTCTGGTACTGGGGTCATATATGATCACTGGCCTGGATCAAATTACTTAAAAGCTCACGTTAAATAGATTAGTAAATAATACAAGAGAGAGAGAAGTAAAAGGAAACAAAATACAGCACAGGCGGCTCACGTTCCAAAGATTGTAGTTGATGTTTGGAGCAACGTAATGGATGTGTGGGCTCTCGGGTAGATTATTGCTCATTATTGCTTGCCATCTAATCAATGCTTTGTGTGAGGCAAGGAAATCAAAAGGAGATCCTCTTTTCCCATGATGCAAGTTATAAAGTGGGTAAATATTGTATAATTATTTTTAAATAAGAGTAAAATTTATTATTAAAAAATTAATTTTATTTATATAAATCTTATATTTTTTTATATATATTTTTAAAAAAAGTTATACAACACTTATACATACTGTAACTATAATTTATATTTATGGATAGAGAAGTCCCTTAATTTTATAAAAGATTTCATTTATGTACATAAGCCTTGCATCTTGGAGATCATGTGCTTGTATTTACATACTAATATTCACAGAACATATGAGCATAAGGTAAGAGAGCAGAGTAGGATGAACACGTGCATTACGTACAGGATCGATATACCACACAATAAGTCTATGACTTCAAGAAGTTCAACATCACACTTATAAAAAGAACTTCAAGAATTTCTGTGTAGAAAATGTATGCTGCATATTTGACTGTAATCATGAACAACAAGATTCCTACAATCAAAAGAATTATTCAACTCACACTTTGGCATCTACTGAACTTTTCCTGTACTCCAAGAACTCAGAATATATCCAAGCTGCAATTACAGGTATGATTCCAAGCAAAAACGACACCTGAAATCAATAAAAGACACAGCATAAACAACTATTACGAGAAATAGCTTCAAAGCCATTACTATTTTTCTTCTTCGATGAAAGATGCCTTCAGAATAACACTTCTGGCCAAAAAATAAAAAAACATTCAAAAACTCACTTCAAAACATGAGAAGCCATAAGCAATTCAGGTTCTCCACCCCATACATAAGGTTGTTGAATTCTGTCCACATACGCATCAAAATCTCCTTCAATGAACCTAAAAATATCCCCCAAAGAAAAGTAATCACAAGTTGGCACAAGAACCAATTAAAGGAATATTCAGAAATTATCACATAGATTACCATTCTGTTTCCTTCCGCCTCTTTAAAAGTTCATCTACAACCTACAAAACCATAACGGGTTAGATGTAATGGAAAAGATAGAAACTTATATTCCTTTAAGAAAAGCAATATTTATCCACAGGTAGACTTTAAAGAAAATATATAATTTTGAACGGTGAACTCGCATGCATGAAATACGAAAGCTAGAGAAGCAATATTTCTACTATAGTCGTCCGAAACAATAATAACTAATCATCCCAGACAGTTTTGCCTCTTTCATTTCCCTTAATTTTTCTCCAGTTTCCCCAGCAACCAAACAATGAGGAAAGTAATTAAAGATTAGATCCCGAAACACAATTGCACAATAATAAAAAAGAAATAGAATTCAAAACCAGAGACCACAACTTTCATATAAAAAAATTGAGCTTTACCAGCTCAAAAAATCAAACACCAACTATTATAGAGGATGGAGAAAAGTTGCAGTTAGTATCTATGCGAAACACTTATTTTAAAAATAAAGAAATAAATAAAAAATCCAGTCTAAAGTAAATTACACGATTTCTATAAGATCTACTCACCTCTATATCATCATCTGGATCAAATTTCAGTAAGAGATCTAGAGGGGAAAGGGAGTTACAAGCACTGACGATCAGGCAGCGAAAGAGCCACGGAGAGAGCAACACAATAACAACGAACAAGATAAAAAAAAAATAATAACAAAAGGCCGAAGCTTCTAGTTCTACAATAGTTTTTTTTATAATATTTTTTTAATCTAAATATCTATGATCATTTTCCAATGGAGGATTAGTGTAGAATTTGGCTTTACATTGGATGGATATTGCAATAATGATGAGAGAGATAAAGTTTGGGTGGCCTATCACTGCG
>QGSO01000233.1:933792-983942 GCA_011037825.1 Carya cathayensis | reverse complement strand
AAATAAATAAAAAATCCAGTCTAAAGTAAATTACACGATTTCTATAAGATCTACTCACCTCTATATCATCATCTGGATCAAATTTCAGTAAGAGATCTAGAGGGGAAAGGGAGTTACAAGCACTGACGATCAGGCAGCGAAAGAGCCACGGAGAGAGCAACACAATAACAACGAACAAGATAAAAAAAAAATAATAACAAAAGGCCGAAGCTTCTAGTTCTACAATAGTTTTTTTTATAATATTTTTTTAATCTAAATATCTATGATCATTTTCCAATGGAGGATTAGTGTAGAATTTGGCTTTACATTGGATGGATATTGCAATAATGATGAGAGAGATAAAGTTTGGGTGGCCTATCACTGCGGAGTGCGGATCATCCTAATCCTACCAGGGCTACTCACAAAAGCCCTTAATTAATTGCCTTTCTAATTGTCCTTTAGTTTGTTATTATTATCTTTTATTTTGCTGTAAGAGATCAGTACATTTATGTTACATTTATAAAAGGTCAACAGAATTTGGCAGGCCCCCCCAACTTGGATTCCATGTCAGGCCGAAACCAGCGACATCCACTTGCTGACAGGATCCCCATCCATATACCAAATCCTTTTTTTTCCTTGTTAAAAAAGCACTACATTATCGACGATTATCTTATTATTCATTCAAATTTTTTATTATTTTTACTATACAAGAATCGAATTATTACATTACTGTACATCGTTACTGTATAAGAATCGAATTATTATATTACTGTGTATCGTTACTGTACATCACTGTGTATTGTTACTGTGAGGGATGATACTGTACTTATTAATCTAATATGTTCTTTCTTTATGCACAAATAATATTAAATTAAGATCTCAGAGAAATTCAATTAAAAACTAGTGTAGAGGACCCATATTCCACACCACCATGTATGATTTGATTGGTAAAATAAATTTAAAATTTTGAGTTTTCAAATTGAATCTTACCATGCACGTTGTGTGAATTGTGTCATTTCCTAGAATATATAACTCAAAACGTCAACAAACATTTGGAAACAAACGCTGCTGTGCATAATTAGAAAAAGAGAAATTTGGTCACCTATACCTTGTGCTGTACTCGATTTTGGATTAACTCTCTATTTTTTATTTTATTTTTAGAAATAAAATCAGTTATTTTGAAATAAGTTCCACTATCAAATACTTGTGAAATGTCTCTGCATCTCTTCTCTAAGCAACTCATTGCGAATTTTGTTCATATGATTCTTGCACTATTTCTTTCCAAAAGTAAAATTCTCATATCTACCCCCTTCAACAAGCATAGTTTTGTAATTTTTAGCCAATCAGATTTTAATTTTATCCATCATCTCAATTCTTTTTTTCGACCACCATAATAATTTTTTATGACAAGCAATATATCTTGACTTACTTGGACTCACTGCACGATTGTGTTTGAGGACAACATTGAATAATTGATACCCTCTATTGGCTATTCGCTTTACATTAATCTTAGCCTTGCAGTTTGTCCTCCTACCGGCTTTGGCTGGTCAATTTTTGATGACTTGCTTATTGGCTTGTGATGGCAACTGCATACAATGGTGAAGTATTTTACCTCTCCATAATCCTCAATAGTCGATGTTCTTTTTGACACTTCAAATCCCTCCCTTTCGGCATACTTTGTGTAGTATTCAATAATATCTGCTTGAGTCCCCAATATCATATCAACCTTCAGTTCTTCAACCTTTTGATTCTCGGTATTTTGAGACCCAGCTCGCTCTTCTTGGTCTACATTAAGCAAAACATGATTTACTTAAAATCAATTAAGCATGCAATAAAACGATTGATATTTAAAAGAGTCTATAAAACAATGCCATTAAAAATTCAATAATTAACATCTAACCTCCTGGACTGTTAGGATTGTAACTGTCGTGTTCTTCCTCAAAAAATATCAATTGACACGGTTCCTTCTTGATTATAGCTACTAGGGGTGAACAACTTAACCGTCTGCCCGACCCGACTTGAAATTTCGACCCGACCCGCTTCAAAATTAACCGTACCGAAACAAAACGAGTCGGAATAGGGTATTTTCATTTATTACCCGTTTGAAACGGACCGGGTCGGGTAATTACCCGTTAACCGCATCTGAATCTCAACATTTCGTGGGTATGGTTTTTTTCTTCTTCTCTCAATCGAAAATGTCTGAATTTTTACAGGATGATTAAATAGATCATACGCATATGCATGAGACAAATCAAACCGAAACACAATCTGTTTCAATTTGTACAAGTTCACTAACAAAATCATACCCATATACATGAAACCAAACTAAATCCAAACTCAATCTGTAATACATGTCTAATTGTTAAAAAAAAAAAAATCTTCAGAAGATTTCACAAATAGAGGGTGGCTATAGATTATATGCATATGCATGAGACAAAATCATACGCATACACAATCTGTAAGATGTTGAAATTTTCTACAAGTTGAGTAAGAAAATCACACCCATATACACAAAACCAAACAAAAAAAAAACCCTCAGACGATTACAGAAACAGAGAGGGGGGAGATCTTAAAGAACCTTACACCCAGACCCGACGGCTGCCGTTTTCCTCATTTCTGTTGAGACCACACACTGTTTTGTGTGATTTTCTGGAGGGTTGCGGCTGTTCGTGGTGAAAACTTGAGATAGAATAGAGAGAAGGGAGGAGAGATTGGGATCGACTGAGGGAGAGAGAAAGAACGAGAGAGAGGCTGAACAGAGGATTTACGAGACGGAAATAGACGGAGAGAAAAAGAATGTGGCGACTGTTGTCTGTGGAACCTCGGCGAGACGGCGACGCGAGGAGAGAAGAGGCAGCGTTGTTTAGTACAGAGAGAGAAAGAGAGAGTCTGAGAGAGATATGGAAAGATATTACCCAGAAAGAAGGATAAAAAAGGAATAACCGAACCCGACCCGAAAATTTTCGAGTCGGGTAAGCGGGTAACGGAAGATGTAACGGAAGATACACGGAATAATTCCGTTCGGAATAGGCACATTTGGTTCGGGTCGGAACATCCTCTTTCCGGGTCGGGTCGGGTCGGGTCGGCGTGCAGCCCTAATAGCTACAAAATAAAATAATAAAAAAAATATATAAATCACTATGTTTTGGGTGGCTTCCAAACAAAAACAATATTTTGGACGTGACTCCCAATCGAAAACAATATATAAACCACTATGCCTAAAAAAGAAAAAACAATTCTATACAAAACCAAAATTCTAAAACTGGAATAATTTTTAAAAATCGTATTATATTGTTTCATACTGGAACACACTTCAGACTAGAACACAAATATATACTTCATAGGGCCATAACAAAAAAAAAAAAAAAAAAAAGCAGGCCCTTAACACCAGTGGGAAGGTGCATAACAAATTAGAACTCTATATATTCGTTTTTGTACAAATCTGAGATAAGAATGTGTAAAAATGCCATTTTTGCCAATATTTCCCAACTTTGTGTAAAAGGAATGTGTAAAAATTTTTGTTCCCATTCTATCTTGTGTATACTTGCGGGCGAGGGCTCCAACGTGATTGTAACTTCTGGCAATGTTATGGACGATGCCGACGATACCTACAAATTGTAAGAGAGAGAGAGAGAGAGAGAGAGAGAGAGAGAATAAAGAAACGGGAAACCAGAGAATAGAAATGGAAAAGTCGGAAAAAAAGAATGTGAGAGAGAGAGAGAGAGAGAGAGAGAGAGAGTTACTGGTGGTTGACGTTGGGTTGCTGAAGAATACTTGCAGGGACGTTGGGCGGGAATGAAAACTTGTGAAATGGGACTTGCTAGGAACTCTATAGACAAGATGGCATAGCAGTAACGAAAATTCTGCTCACTTTCTGGAGGAAAAAAAAAAAAGAAGAAAAATACGTGGGATCCCTTTGTATTTGTATTGGCTCCCTAAAAAAAGAGAAATGCTACTCATAAGCCCCTACACCACACACCACATATTTTTTATTTTTTTAAATTTTTTTTAAATTTTTTTTTAGATTTTTTCTTTTTAAAATATTTTAATTTTTATATTTATTATTTATATAATAAATATTTGATAAAATAAAAAAATAAAAAAAATTAAAAAAATAGGTGGTGTGTGGTGTAGGGGCTTATGAGTAGAATTTTCCCTAAAAAAATTGTATGAAAAAACAATTTTAAACAAACTTTAACCTATTTGGTGGCCACTTTCAGTGAGTTTTCTTTATGGCTGTAGTAGCGTCCTTATTAAAAACTACTAAGAAGTGAGTTTTCTCATCTTCTTGTTGAGTTCTCAGCTTAACAGTCCCCCTTGCCCGGTCCCCTTTCTCTTTCTCCTCAAACTCCCTACCACCATGCCGGGAAGCTTCCACCACTGTGAATATTGACACAGCCACCTTTGCTCCATCGCCATTTCTCTCTGTGAGCCCCAGACCCTCTGTCGCACGGCTAATTTGCATTTGTCCAATGGCCTTGTTAATTCATAAGGAAGTATTTCTTTTAAGGTTGTAACGGGTCAGGTACAGTCTGATTTTAGATAAAATTTAGGACCGGACTAATATGTATTAGTTTTACATTTTCTAAATGTGATTACGTACCGGTTATCAGTTCAATTCGGTCCTAGTTTCCTGTTTTAATGTATTATATTATATATTATATAAAATAGTATATAATAATATAGTGATAATAAATTATAGTATATTATAATATATATTATAATTGTATTATAGACTATAGTGATATATTATAATATATAATATGGTGATATATTATATTATATTATAATATATAGTGATATAATATTAATATAACTATTAATACAATAAATAAAATGATATCTAATTTTAAAATTTAATATTATATTAATTAGTAATTTATTATATAACAGAAAACTATTTTAAATATAATTATATATTATATGTAAAAATTATAAATAATAGAAAAAATTAAAAAATATATATAAACTGGTCCAGTCTAATTTTAAAAAAAGAAAAATCAAAACTGGACCCGAACCAGACCGATCCCACTATCAGTGAATACTTAGTCAGTAATGCTCAATCCGGACAAGAGGGCAGGGGCGCTGTCCTCTATTGTTGAAGCTCAGTTCAGTAAGACATCGATCCAAAACCCCTAGAAAGCAACTTTGATACCTAGATAGCGGGAGACTAGGAGAGGAGGGGGTTGCCCATTCTAAAGTCAGGAATGCCAGGTTTAAGAATTTCTTATCGAGCTGGTTCAGTACGATTTACCGGTTCATCGATTTATTTTTACACTCCTAATTTCTTTAGCTTTTGTTTTTCTGCCTACACACTTATTAATATTACAAAAGTGCCATTTAATCCTTACCGTGTAGTATTTTTGGAAGCAAGAATTATTTTTAGTATAATTATGTTTGTACCCTTAAGTGTAAAGCTCCTTGGAGTTCACGTGGGCCTTGTTGTTGGACTGGGCTTTTTTTCGGCTTGGCCTGGGTTTGATTTTATCCAACTTATATTTTGAGTTAAGTTTATAGTGAATAAATATTAAAACCGCTATATCTTATATTGACTTAAATTTTTATAAAAATCTGGGTTTTATATATTTCTTAAAACTATTATAATATGTTAAGATGAGCTTGGTTTTTAAATTGGAGTTGTATTATAAATCGGGTTGGGCCTGGTTACATATTTTTCCATGTGTTTAGAATAAATTTATCGTCTTCTCTATTATTTCGGTTATCTATTGGTGAGCCCTCGGACCCGCCGTCGCACTGCTAATTTGCCTTTGTCCAGTCCACTGTCCAGTGGCCCTTAGTGTAAAGCTTGTTAGATTGTTTAGCTTGGTGTTCACGTGTGCCTTGTTGTTGGACTGGGCTTATTTTGGGCTTGGCCTGGGTTTGATTTTATTGGACTTATATTTTGAGTTAAGTTTATACTGAATAAATATTAATTTAGACCTATCTTATATTGATTTAAATTTTTATAATATTCTCTCTCTTGTAAAAAAACAAGTGTCAATATCTAATTTTCATAAGAGGTGCATCCTCCCACCTCCTCCCTCTACTTCTCTTATTCCTTCATTCACCCATCTTGTTTATCAACGTTTTTTTTTCTTAATGCTATTTTATTTTTTTCAAAGCCAAAAAAGATAGATTTACAGCTTTTCAGTAACTCCCGATAGACACATGCGACACAAACAAAATCACAAGTCAAAAATCATTCTAAGGAAAGTGGTGGTTTTGCGAAAATTATCGCGTGTGATTATCATGTGCCATCCCTTCCAACAGCTCTTCTCGACACACGCGCCTAATTACTAGGCTTGCCATCACCAGACCTTTCAGACCTAACCTTTGTGGCTAAAATGAGATAAGTGTGTTGTTGCCTTCATGGGCTGTCAAAGATTCTGAAAGCTACCAAAGTTGGTTCAAACTGTAATCGATCATTTTTCGCATCTATCTTATTGCTTTCCTTTTTTTGTTTCTTTATTGTTAATTAAAATAAAAAAAGAGTTCGTTTCTCGAATGTTTGTCTGTAGAGGTTGAGTACTCTCTTTTTATGAAGGATGAGATTAAGTCTCTGTTTAAACATAAAGTATTGTTTTCTGAACGTTTATCTGTACAGTGTATCGGTAATAGTAAAAACCAGACCAGTAATAAAAGAAACTAGTGTATTGGGGGAGATCCAAATGCATTATTTTGGTTTATGATGTCATGTTTGATATGAGAACATATCAAATTGTATCCGATTATGAATTAAAGTTTCTCTGATGAATGAATGATGGCAATTTTCCTTTAAAAAAATTATAATAAGTTGGGTTTTATATATTTCATAAAGTGCTTAGTTTTTAAGTTGGACTTGTATTATAAAAATTAGTAACTACTAATATCATATAATTATTTAAATAACAATATCATATCTAGTCTTTCAAATATAATCTACTAAGGGACATATTTTTATTTAAATCTAAAAAATAAAGATGAAAATATTTAGTTCATAAAATAGGCTTAATAATACTTAATATTAAAGTAGTTATTGTAAACTACTCTTATAGTCTAATAATAATTAAATACTTAGTATTATATTTTAACTCCTTTAAATATTTCTGTAAGAATAAGATTTATAAGTAATATATATATATATATTCAATTAAGATCAAGCCCACGTAAGACACAATATAATGGTTTTTTCTAAACATATAATCGGCCCAGTTCAAAATGCGTCTAACTTAATTTAAACATCAAGCTGAGTCAAATTTNTATAATACTAAGTATTTAATTATTATTAGACTATAAGAGTAGTTTACAATAACTACTTTAATATTAAGTATTATTAAGCCTATTTTATGAACTAAATATTTTCATCTTTATTTTTTAGATTTAAATAAAAATATGTCCCTTAGTAGATTATATTTGAAAGACTAGATATGATATTGTTATTTAAATAATTATATGATATTAGTAGTTACTAATTTTAGTATATAACTGAATATTTAATTTGAATTTGGTCTACGTATTCTATTAAAGTATTATATGTTATTTGTATTTATATATACATTGTTGAACCTAAGGTTTCAATCTTCGTGTAATTATATATCTACACATGGATTTTGATGATAACAAATGAATTCAAAGAATAAAGGAGTCTCAATCTCAAGTTATCTATATATTTGAGTCAAGCACATCAAGAAATCAAGCATGAGCAAGAAGGGAACAAGTTCACATTAAAGCTCATAGAGTAATGCTGTAAATCTCTTAAAAATTCGAAATTAGGATTAAAGCTCAAAATTAAAATTTTGAGGGAAACATTCTTGCCACTATTTCAGGAGGCGCCAAAATTGAAATTTCAGTTCGAAAGTAAATTTCCATTGACAACAACTTTCAAACACAAATATGTTGTTTGAATGTGTGCTTATAATGTTCAAACGAATTTTCTTACTTTATAACTACTTATTTATAACATATGTAGTTTTATTATAGTTATTAAACATTACTATATTGATCACCATATATAAATAAGTACATATAAATCGTATTGACTAAATAACTACATATAAAAATCTATAAATATATATATAACAAACAGGTACAAATAAATCTTTGTATATAAATAACAAGAAGCAACTTGATTACAAAGAAATGCTTACAAAAAAAATGAAACCATGTGGAGGCAAAGATCTAAGGCATTATGGCTCGCGGAAGGAGATAAAAATTCCAAGTTTTTCCATCACAAAGCAACTCAGAGAAAGAAAAAGAATTGGATAAATGGTGTTAAGGACTCAAATGTGAGGTGGCAGACGAATGAGGCAAGAGATGAAGTTATTATGGAGTACTTTACTAATATCTTCACAACTACTGATGTACCTGGAAATATGGAGTTTTTACAAGGGTTACCATGCAGAATAACCCCAATTATGGTGGAGCAACTTGATTCAAGTTTTACACAAGAGGAAGTGAAAAAAGCTCTTGATGAGATGCACCCTACAAAGGCACCTGGTCCAGATGGTATGGTTCCAATCTTTTATCATAAATTATGGTCTATTGTGGGTAAGGATGTTATGAATGCAGTTCTTTTTGCTCTTAACCCTAGCCATTTCCCTGCAGATATTAATCACACTTTTATAACTTTAGTCCCAAAGAAAAACAAGCCTAAGTTAGTATCTGATTATAGGCCAATCAGCCTTTGTAATGTTATCTATAAGTTGATTTCCAGGGTACTAGCTAATAGACTTAAGAGGATACTGCCTTCCACCATTTTTCCATCTCAAACAGAATTTGTTCCTGGAAGATTAATAACTGACAATGTGTTAGTTGCTTATGAGGTGGTACATTTTCTAAGAAGGAAAAAAAGTGGAAGAGATGACTTTATGTCTTTTAAGTTGGATATGAGCAAGGTTTATGATAGAATTGAATGGCTTTTTTTTTTAGGAAGTGATGAAGAAGATGGGTTTTAGTGAGAAATGGATGCAATTAGTGATGCTTTGTGTTAAGTGTGTTTCATTTTCTGTTCTAGTGAATGGAGAGCCTAAAGGTCCTATTGTCCCTTCTCGTGGATTGAGGCAAGGGGATCCTATTTCACCCCTATCTTTTTTTGCTTTGCACAGAAGGCCTTATATCTTTGTTGGATCAAGCTAATACTCATCAACAAATTGAAAGAATTCGGGTATGTAGAGGGGGTCCTAAGTTGAGCCATTTGTTGTTTACAGATGATAGTGTTCTATTCTGTAAAGCCAATTTGCAATCATGTTTAACACTACAACATAGGCTGGCCATCTATGAACAAGCATCAGGACAGAAAATAAATCTTGAAAAGACCTCAATGGTGTTTAGTCACAATGTGCCACCATTTCAAAGGGGGGAAATTATGTAGTTTTGGGGTTTTTAACATTACCAACAATGTGATAAGTACTAGGCCTTCCACCTATGGTTGGAAGAAGGAAATATCAAGCTTTCTTAGCTTTAAAGCACAGAGTTTGGTCTAAATTGCAAGGCTAAAAAGAGAAACTCTTGTCTCAAGGAGGGAAAGAAATTCTGATAAAGGCAGTGGCCCTTTCAATTCCAACTTACACCATGAGCTGTTTTAAGTTACCAAAGTCTCTATGTTCAGAATTAGAGGGGATGATGGCAAATTTTTGGTGGGGACAGAGGAAAGAAGAAAGGAAAGTGTTGGGTGAGTTGGCATAAAATGTGTAATCCAAAACTTGAAGAAGGGATGGGTTTTAAAAGTTTACAACTTTTCAACAAGGCTTTCCTAGCTAAGCAGGGGTGGTGGATTTTGTCTGATGAAACTACTCTACTCCATAAGGTATTTAAGGCTAGATACTTCCCTACATCTAGTTTTCAAAATTCTACTTTAGGTGGTACCCCTTCCTATGTTTGGAAAGGTATTTGGGAAGCAAAAAATAGTTTACTTCAAGGTTGCAGGTGGAGTGTTGGGAATGGTTTGTCAATAAAAATATGGTTTGATTATTGGCTTCCAAATCATATGCTCATACCTGCTTTCTCTGATTTAGGATCTCAAAGTGAAAATCCAGTGGCTTATCTAATGCAGAATGCTCAAAGAAGTTGGGATATTGATAAGGTCAGAAGCTTTCTACTAGTTCGAGAGGCAACTGAGGTGCTTAGTATCAGAATACCATTAGAAAATGTGCCAGATACCCTTGTTTGGGAGCATGAAAAAAGTGGAATATATAGTGTTAAAAGTGCATAGACTTTTTTCACTAATTTGTAGCAGAACAGACAGGAGGTTGAGAGTTCAAGAGCTACAGATCAGAAACTGATATGGAAGAACCTATGGAAACTTCATATACCTCACAGAGTTAAATTTTTTGCATGGAGGGTATGCAAGAATATCCTTCGTACTCTCAGAAATTTGAAGAGTTGAAAGATAATTGAAGATGCAAATTTCCTTTGGTGTTAAGAAAAAGAGGAAGATGTAAACCATGCACTAGTTTACTGCCCTCTAATTCTTGATAGTTGGCTGCAACTTTTTCCATCTCTCAAAAAATCTACTCATAAGGTGGATTTTTTGCAACTTGTTCTTTCTATTATAAGAAGAAAGCTCAGGATGAGTTGGAGAAGTTTCTGATGGCATAGGGCTTCTGGTATAGGCGCAATCAATGGATGTATGAGGAACAAGTTTTGACACCAGACCAAGTCCTAGAGCATGCCTTATCATTATATCAGGAGCATAAGGCAGCAGCAGAGGCATTGAAAATTGGATTGAGGAATAGATGTAGTTGGCAACCACCTCCTTTGGGTGTTTTAAAACTTAATGTGGATGGAGCCAACTTTAGTGATCAATGCAGGTCTGGTATTGGAGTGGTGTTAAGAGATGATAGAGGACAGGTATTGTTTGCTGCAAGTAAACCTGAAAATGCACTTGCAGATCCAATGGAGATTGAGTTAATTGCTATGTTAAGAGATTTGCAGCTGTGCATTCCTTTAGGAATTTCAAAATTACAAGTTGAAACAGATGCTTTGCTTGTTATTTAGGAGCTGCAAAAGGAAGGTTTCTTTTCAACTATGTGGGGAAGTTTAGTTCAAGAAATCAAATCTCTACTTAATAGTTATCCAACATGGAAAGTGCAACACAAGGGGCGGGAAGCAAATGGAGTAGCTCATGCATTGGCCCGATTTGCATGGAATCTAAATGATATAGTACCTTGGTGGGATTCTGTCCCAAATTGTATTTCCCAAGCTATTTGGGCAAACTTATCTTTGTGATGTTTGGTTTGCTTATAAGAATAAAGTGCTATTTGTTATAAAAAAAAATAACAATATATAAATCTACTATAATGTCATATATGTGATATCACTTTAAATATATCACCATAGTATGCAAACACCAAATAAATCACTGTATATAAATAACAATATACAAATCTACCATAATATCATATATGTGATATCACTTTAAACACTATAGCATGCAAACACTATAATAAATACATCCTTTTGCTGCGATTTTTATTTACAGCAACGATCATTAGCCTGTAAGAACCAAAAGTTGCCTTTCATTTATATTGGCGTCAAGTAATTGAATCGCTTTCAATTCGCTACCTTTTGCAGCAAGCTTTAGGAGCAGCAAAAGTGCAAGATATACATGACGATTTCTGAAATTGCCATTAGTAAATAAATTTGCTATCAGACAGGGTGGTCTTCATTAGCCATTCATGTGTTTGATTCTATTAAAAGCATGGCAAAAAAGTAATTGCAGCGAATGTTTTTGCTGCCCATAAATTGGCTGCAAAATCTCACTAGTAATGTCGATTCATCTAATTGACGTGAGGCTTGCAATTTGTTGTGGCAGTTGTTAGTTGCCACTAAAAGTAATCGGTGAGAAGTGATTTTGCACTATTTTTTGGCGTGTCGACTAAAAACCGCTGTTATAATTCATTGTATATATAATGTAAACAAGATTAATGGACCCTGTACGAGCATATATTTTGCCTAATTTTTGCTTCGATGCCTCTATACTCTCTCTCTTCTTTGTCAAATTGTCGCCGCCTCTACTGTCACCGCTAGTCTGTTGGGTGTCATCGCATCATCGCTAGTAAATAATGCTTTTGTCTCTCATTTTTCCACTATCGACTTATCTCTTTATCTCTCTCCCTAGATCTATAAGTCTCACTTCGGCCCTCTCTATCCCTCCATGATTAATTAGGCTGCCATCTCTCTGTGCCAGCTCCCTCTGTGATTAGGCTGGCCCATTGTGTGACGGCCCAAGATTCTGCTTAGGATTGGATGAACATCTGAAGTGTCGGGACATGCAAAAAACCTTAATGAAGTTACTTGCCCTTGATAATGACATACAAGATGCAATGTTCCTACATGCATCTAGCATTATACAATATTTGTAACGAATATTTTTTTTTAGTAATAATATGCACCAAACTTATAATATCCCAAATAGTTAAAATGTAATCCATGCACACCTAGCAAAATAAACATCCACGATTACAATACGGGTCTCAAAAGATTGTAATCTCAAAAACATGGGAGACCAGGCTCCATATTACATTACTGAAATACATTATTGGGCCAATTCGTCTAGTAACTCACATAACTCGACCAACGAGGCCAAAATGCTATCAAAAAATCTAATTATGGAGGTTATAAGCTCCACGTCACATCTACGGCATCTAGTCAACCTCCTCCAGTCTGCTTGTGTCTACTCTCTGTTCTGTTCCTAACACAGCGCCTACCATTTTGGGGGAATGGTAGTTAGGACTACCATGGTGAGATTTGATTACAAATCTTAGCAAGTTAACAGCAAACTCCCACACAGATTAAAGATACATGCATGGCAGAGTAAATGCATGAATGCACAATCAAGTCAAAAGTGAGCATAATATAGCTTGACATAACATGGCATTAAATAATAAGCATAATGTATCTTCACATAACATGACATGAAATAATAAGAATAATGTGACTTGACATAACATGGCATAAGCTAACATAACTTGAACTGAAACTGAAACTTAGCTTTACGTGAGATGAACTTGAATCATAACATGGACATAAACTTGAAACATAACATGGACTAACAACATAGCATGAATGTAAACTTGAAACATAACATGGACTTGAATCAAAGCATGAACTTGATCATACATAACATGAACATGAACTTGAATATAACATAAACCTGAGCATGACATGACATAAGCGTGAACTTTAAACATAACGTGAATGTTAACATAACATGACATGAATGTGAACATAACATAACATGAACGTAAGCTTAAACACAACATAACATAAAAAAATAAAAATAAAAATAAAAAAATAAAAAAACAGAAATGTTCAATCATCGGCGCTTTCAGAGTCTCCTCTCTGGTCGCTTTCAGAGGTGGTGAAATTTAGTCCTTTGCGGTGAGGGAAGTTCCTATTGCGTGGGGGCTTAGTTTGTTCACGATGGAGGAAATTGCAGATTTGTGCGGTAGTCTTTGACTATCAGAGGAAGAAGAGTCCGTTGTGGAGAGTTCTTTGGGTATTGATAATGGGATTTTTCAAAAGGGTGATCGAAGTTTGGTGGGAAAGGTTTGTGCGGATAGAGCAGTTGGGAAAGAAAATCTTGCTAACACAATGGGGAAGATATGGAGAATTAGCAAACGTGCCAGTTTTCTAGAAATTGATCGGAATATTTTTGTCATTACCTTTGCAAATCATGCTGATAAACTCTGCATTTTGGAGGGGAAACCTTGGTTGTTTGACAACTTTATTTTTTTACTCTTGCCTTATGATGGGGCCCTACAACCGAGTAAAATGATGTTCTCTACTGAAGGTTTTTGGTTACAGATTTATAACCTTCCTCTAAATTATATGACGAGGGAGTGGGGTGTTCATGTGGGGAATTCGGTAGGCTGTGTCCTGGAAGTTGATGTTGACGACGATGGTTTCGGCTGGGGAAAGTATCTGAGGGTAAAGGTTGAATTGAAGTTGCACAAGGCATTAGCAAGAGGTCGGATTATTATGGTGCACGATAAGAAGGTTTGGCTTAATTTCAAATATGAGAAACTTCCGCGGTTTTGTTTTCAGTGTGGCAGGATTATGCATGGAGAGGATGGGTGTTCCGGCGGCCCTAATGCTGATCCACTTCTTGAGCCTTAGTTTGGATCTTGGTTACGTGCTCCTGATACCTTTAGAGGGAGGAGCTCTTTGTTTCCCTCTACTGTTAATTCCGGGGGTCATTCGGGAGTACAGAAAGGAGTGTCTATTGATGTCCTGCATAGTGATGCTGCAATCTTAAAGGGCAACTCTGGTATTGGGCGGTGATCGATAGATGCAAGTCAGGGGTGTATTGGCGACGTTGGGACAGCTTCGCAAGGGGGCACTGGTGGTTTTTTTGGCACTATAGGGCGTATAGTAACTGCTGATACGACTCCGACGTTGAATGTGGGGGTAGTTGCAGACAGTTTTACACGGGATGGGGTGGTTGCAATTGTGGCACTGGTGTGACGCCCTCAGATTTCTGTTTGGGATCAGACGGACATCTGAAGCGTCGGGACATGTAACACAAGGTTACCTGCCCCCGTACATGATATATAGGATGCAATGTTCCTAACATGCATCTACCATTATGCAATATTCGCAGCGGATAATTCTTTTTTTTATACTATGCACCGAACTTATAACATCCCAAATAATTAAAACATAATCCATGCATACTTAACAAAATAAATAACCACGATTACAGTACGGGTCTCAAAAGACTGTAATCACAAAACATGGGTGACTAGACTCTATATTACAGTACCAAAAATACACTTATTGAACCAGTTCATCGAGTAACTCGCGTAACTCAATTAACAAGGTTAGAATACTGTCCCAAAAGAAACTAACTATAGAAGCTGAAAACTCTGCATCGCATCTGCGGCGTCTAGTCAACATCCTCCAGCCTATCAGTATTTGCTCCTTGTTCTGAACTTGACACATCGCCTACCATTCGGGAAAAATGGTAGTTGGGACTAACACGGTGAGATTTGATTAAAATCTCAGCAAGTTAATAGAAAACTTTCACACAGGTTAATGATGTATGCATAGAAATAAAGGTATGAATGCACCATCAAAATCAAAAGTAAACATAACATAACTTGACATAACATGGCATAAAATAATAAGCATAATGTGACATGACATAACATGGCATGAGTTGACATAATTGAACTGAAACAAAAGCTTAGCTTGACGTGACATGAACTTAAATCATAGCATGGATGTGAACTTGAAACATAACATGTACTTGAACTTTAAGTTTAACATGAACGTACACTTGAACATAACGTAACGTGAAACATGACTTGAACGTGAAATACATGAACTTAGAATCTTATTTAATTGTCTTGATTAATAACGTGACCATATGGGTGCTACACGGGTCCCCTAGAGCCGTGTGTCCCTGCCGATTACCGCATCACAACACAGGTATCTAGACCAGCTGTGAGTGCGTTAATACGTACTCCACAGTTGTTGTGGCCCCACGTATTCTACGTGTCACAATTGCTGTGTCTCACGTAGTGTATGCTCCACAGTTGTTGTGGCCCCATACTTCATGCTCCACAGTTGTTGTGGCCCCATGAATACACGTAACATAAAAAATAATACGTACTCCACAGTTGTTGTGGCCCCACGTATACACGTAACATAAAAATATAATACGTACTCCACAGTTGTTGTGGCCCCACGTATATACGTAACATTAAATATAATACGTACTCCACAGTTGTTGTGGCCCCACGTATTCACGTAACATAAAATATAATACGTACTCCACAGTTGTTGTGGCCCCACGTATTATACGTAACATAACATGTCTTATCTTTCTTAATGCATGAGATATTAATTAATATCATATACTTTTCTAACATGGCGTATACTTGTAAATGACACAATATGATTTAATCATAACATTTCATGGCATACTTAACATGGCATACTTATAACATACATCATTGTATGATAGAAAAGATTATGTAACAGATAATTATTCATGAGAGATTAAATCATACGTAGCAGATAAACATGTAATGACATAGCATGACATGGCATATACGATAACATACATACATAAATTGTAGTTCTCTTACCCATCACACATACACAATAAACTGATAGTAAGTTAGAGGCTAACTTACCTCGATTGTCACGTTCTACGAGAATAAAGTGCGATATACGAGAAACTGTAAAAGGTCATTCTAAAAGTTAGAAATTTAATTACTAACAATTAGAAACATGGAAACAAGTTATCTTAGAGTAAAATTATCATTTTACCCTCTACATGTGGGAAAACGACCATTTTACCCATAACTTAAGGATTTCATATCCTAACTCCAAAAATTTCCAAAATTTACATTCCTCATGTAAATTTTGTTCTAAACTCAAATATCAACTCAGAAAAAAATTTAAAACAAAACAACACTATGGAAAACACACTATGGCCGAAACATCCATAGGCCATTTCTCTTGATTTTTGTTACAATTCCTTCCAACTTCAAAACTCATGCTTAAACCAAAATTTTACAACAAACATCTTCCAATCCTAAGTTTAAAACCATACTTGAAACATCCATTTAGAAAAAGCTAATAATCAACACCAAACTTTTTTGTAAAAAGATCAAAACACTTGAATCACAAGCTTTGTCCTTAAATCAAAACATCTCCAAGAATTCCAAAAAATCTAATCTTACTTCTAACATATTCATAACATCATCCTCAGATAAACCATGCTTTAAATCATCAAACTAAAGTCACCAAAATCACAAAAATAACACTTGGAGTTTTTGATTTTACACTTAGTCCAAAAACAGAAACTTTTTCTTAACTAGCTTTGATAAATCTCTTGATCAATGGCTTAAGAAGGTGAGATCTTTGAAATAAAGTATCACATGGTTTAAAAACGTGTCCTAAAGAATATCCAACCATCAAAATTAAAATCACATGGCTAAAACCCAATAAAACATGGATCTAACCTAAAAACATCAAATCTTAGGCCTAACCGAAATTCTCTTGCATAGAAAAATCATATCTTTGAAACTAATACTAAATATCTCCAAAATAACATCCTAACATGAAAATAAGAGACTTAGGATCATCATATAAAAATATCAAAGCCTTTAGAGTAAGATCAAACCTCAAAATATTCAAACTTTATCCAAATAAAAACTGTTTTGTCACTTCCAGTTTTCATGTTTCTAGATCTAATAAAATCTATCATCAAAATCTTTATTCATGCAACAAAACCTCAATGAAAACTCTTAAACACATTCTAAGAACACTCCATAAAATTTTCGGACCAAGATATATCCATTAGCTTGGTCAAAAACTCCAAAACATAACACACTCTCCAGATTCACGCCCAGAATGACCTTTCCATGGTTAAAAATACTTTTGACCGACCAAATGACCATGGAATGATACGAAAAATACATCTACGGAAACTAGACTCAAAGAGGAACAACTTTTATGAAGGAGTCATCGTGTGAAAATACTTACAAAGGGTCGAAAAACTCCACGCAAAAAGACCCAGAAATCTGCCCGAGAGAGCTCTTTTGGGTTTCTCTCTAAGAACGGGGTGAAGAAATGATTAAAGTGAAGTAAGTGTGTCTTGCACGACTCAAGACTTCTGTAGGGAGAATATTTGGACCTTAATGATCATTGAGTGGAGGTGTAGACATGTGACATAATGTAGAGGATAGTGGGGGGCAAAAGACAACTTACAAAGGCTATGAGACATGGGACTTGATGGGGTGGGTTCCTCCATATTAATGAGTGCAACTTGATGCAATGAATGGTCTGCCAAGTGGGGGAGGAAATTTCTCCAAGAAGCTATGCCAAGGTGGCCAAAATTCGTGGGCTTTAGTGGGCCTTAGTGGGCCTCAACCAAGTGGGCTTCAATTTGGGGTTTAAAGGGGGTTTGGTTAGGGTTTGAGATGCTATCAAGCCCAAATCCAATTTTTCTTGGCCCAATCAAATTTCTAAGGTTTAAAATGTTGGATAAAGATGTCATAATAGGAATTTGAGAAATTAATAGCATGTGAAAGTGATTTAATCAAGTGATTAAACACAATACTAGAAATTGGATCAAAAAGGGTTTGAATGCCAACTTTAGGGTTTGGGGAAACCGTTTAGGGTTTCGGTTTCAACCAAGTTTTTGGGGTTTCAAAAGGATTCCAACCATTTAGGGTTTTACTAGGGTTGAAACCCTCTTCATCTAACTCAATTTGGTTGATCAGATGAAAAAAAACTGTTTTGCTTAGGTGGCATGATCTCACACATTGATTTCCTTCACAAATCCATCTAATGGTTTCTCTTTGTGCCAAGTATCTAATACTATTCATTATGTGTGGTTAAGATCTTGCCAAGTGTCCAAATAAAACTTCTCTAACCTAATTTGGACATTTCACACTGTGATTTTGAAACCACTGCACTTAGTACGCTTATCGAGGTTACTATTCACTCCGAAAAAGTGCATAATAAACTTAGTACTGAAAAATCCTAAATATTCAACTGAGTCTAGTGGCGTAAACTATAACGTAATCTGACACTTCTAACTACCTCAAACAAATAAAATCACATTTCTGGCACCATAGTGAGTGATAAAACTAATTATGTTGACATACTAGAACTTATGCGATTAGCCGATTCGTAAAAACTTATGGGGTTTTCACGAGATTTCTAATGTCTATAGAAATTCCACCATTGAATTTCTAGCGGGCTGTTACATCCTCCCCTCCTAAAAAAAAGATTTCGTCCTCGAAATCGACGCAAGTACAAACATAAAACACGCTTAAAACACTGTAGATAGTTTGAAAAAAAAAGAACCGTCCGTGACCCGACAAGTGCTGCAAAGTCTCGGGGCCTACTCTATGAATTTAATACGGCTAGTGATTTGAACAAACGCCTGATGTTGATGACAACCGTGATTGAAGGCTTTGAGTTTCTATAAAGAAACAGGATCATCTTCATCCATCGGAAAGAAAAAACATCGCTTCTTGACCTGTGTTTTGTTTTTCCATAACAAAATAATGGCTGGGCAAAACTCTTCCACTAATGTTCCAGACTTGAATCAGGAACCCTTGACGCATCAACCATCAATCTTCTCTCCTGAGGTCGTCAATACTACGATAGGAGCAGCGAACTGTTCTTCTAGTAGGACTGATTCTGAGATTATTACAGAATCATGGAAGCTCAGTAGTCAATATGCTGCCTCTGTTACGATCATGTCTCGGAGGTTACTGGCGAGGGTAAGTGAGATTGATCATCTTAACATCCAAATATCTGAGTTACAACAGAAGCTTGCTAATAAGGATAGAGAAAATAAAAGGCTACAGCAAGAAAACCAAGAGTTGAAGAAATTTGCAGATTGGTATGCTCATGATCTGCAACCACGAATAGAAGAGCTGGAACGAGAAAGGATTCAGATACAGGGTCAACATCGGCAGCTAACAGCAGAGGTTCATCGTTTTCTAGAGAAATAGGGACAAACTACTGTTAATCTAGCTGGCTTAGAAAGAAACTTTTGACAAAGCGTGTCCAGCAGATCTTGTATTTCTTTTGACTAAATAAGATTTGAAGAGATAAAAGTTTGTCTTCTTCTTTATGTTATCTCTATAAAATCAGTCTTCAACTCAATCCAATATGCATCAAAACTTATTCTCATCTCTATAACTCCTCTGCATTCCTTCAACATTCTCGCCTTAAGTTTTCAATTCTTTTCTCCATGGCTCACTCTTCTAACATTTCTCTAGATCCAACCATGAGGTATTCAGCACCTCAACCTCCTGTCCTTTCTGCAGCTGCCATAGGTGCCATGCTGCAGCAAGAAAATACTAGTATGGCTAATAAGTCAGACTCCGATGCTGTCTACGACTTGGTGAGTCTTGGGACTCGCTACTCATCCTCTATTATTGCTTTTTCCCAGCGGGTACAAGCCAAAAACCATGAGGTTGAAAGGCTTAAAGAACAAATTGTTGTACTTCAACGAATTGTTCAAGAGTCTCACACCAGGGAAGGAATCCTTCGGCAGCAGAATAAACAGCTGAAAACTCTATTGGATTCTTCATTCCGCTTGCCAGCTCCCATGAATAGGGATGACATGATATTGTATGAAGAGAATGAGCGTCTCCAACATGAGGCTAAGAACCTCAAGTTTATGTAGAAGCTTTTTTTTTTTTTTTTAAATCTCTCTATATTTATGAACTCTGGTTTATCCTTTAAGAGATATTCGTAACATGCTTCATACCTATTTCTCTTCTAATCATATATAATCTATCTTCTGGTAAAGGTTTTGTGAATATATCTGCTAACTGATCATGTGTTTGTGAACTCTAATACTATATCGCTTTTCTGCACATGATCTCGAAGAAATTCAAGCCTAATGAATACTAAAATCTCAAGCCTAGTATTTGGTGCATTTCCTAAGGACATGTGGATTTATAACCCAGAGACGTATTGCTCTGATACCACCTGTGACGCCCCCAAATTCCGCTTGGGATAGAACGGACATCTGAAGCGTCGGGACATGTAACACAAGGTTACCTGCCCCCGTACATGACATATAGGATGCAATGTTCCTAACATGCATCTAGCATTATGCAATATTCGCAGCGGATATTTTTTTTTTTTTTTTTTATACTATGCACCGAACTTATAACATCTCAAAGAATTAAAACATAATCCATGCATACTAAAATAAATAACCACGATTACAGTACGGGTCTCAGAAGACTGTAATCTCAAAACATGGTGACTAGACTCTATATTACAGTACCAAAATACACTTATTGAACCAGTTCATCGAGTAACTCGCGTAACTCAATTAACAAGGTTAGAATACTGTCCCAAAAGAAACTAACTATAGAAGCTGAAAACTCTGCATCGCATCTGCGGCGTCTAGTCAACATCCTCCAGCCTATCGGTATTTGCTCCTTGTTCTGAACCTGACACATCGCCTACCATTCGGGGAAAAAATGGTAGTTGGGACTACCATGGTGAGATTTGATTACAAATCTCAGCAAGTTAACAGAAAACTTTCACACAGGTTAATGATGTATGCATAGAAATAAAGGTATGAATGCACCATCAAAATTGAAAGTAAACATAACATAACTTGACATAACATGGCATAAAATAATAAGCATAATGTGACATGACATAACATGGCATGAGTTGACATAATTGAACTGAAACAGAAGCTTAGCTTAACGTGACATGAACTTAAATCATAGCATGGATGTGAACTTGAAACATAACATGTACTTGAACTTTAAGTTTAACATGAACGTACACATAACGTAACGTGAAATATGACTTGAACATGAAATACATGAACTTGGAATCTTATTTAATTGTCTTGATTAATAACGTAACCATATGGGTGCTACACGGGTCCCCTAGAGCCGTGTGTCCCTGCCGATTACCGCATCACAACACAGGTATCTAGACCAGCTGTGAGTGCGTTAATACGTACTCCACAGTTGTTGTGGCCCCACGTATTCTACGTGTCACAATTGCTGTGTCTCACGTAGTGTATGCTCCACAGTTGTTGTGGCCCCATACTTCATGCTCCACAGTTGTTGTGGCCCCATGAATACACGTAACATAAAATATGGCACCATCGGCGTTAGTGCCTGGCGCGCTCCGGTGACCAGTTACTTAGGCCCCATTCGCAACCTGTTGACTGTACTTCGTCAACCCAGGGAATTTCACACCTATTTAGACACTCCAGCGTGAACAAAGGAGTTCCACTAGGATATTACCCCATCCTAGCATTTAGGGTCGTGATTGACATGAATAACTTAACTTGAACATGATCTGAAACTTATATGAACTTTACATAAGGTGAACCACGCTTGAGTCCGTGGCACCGCATAACATAACTTGTGGTGAACATGCTTAGATCCGTGTCACCCTTAACATAACTTGTGATGAACACGCTTAGGTCCGTGCCATCCTTAACATAACTTGTGGTGAACACGCTTAGGTCCGTGTCACTCTTAAATATCTTATCTTTCTTAATACATGAGATATTATTTAATATCATGAACTTTTCTAACATGGCGTATACTTGTAAATGGCACAATATGATTTAAACATAAACATTCCATGACATACATGTAACATATGACATACTTAACATGGCATACTTATAACATACAACATTGCATGACATAAAAGATTTTGTAACAGATAAATATTCATAAAAGAATAAATCATGCGTAACAGATAAACATGTAATGACATGACATATATGATAACATACATACATAAATTGTAGTTCCCTTACCCATCATACATACACAATAAACTGATAGTAAGTTAGAAGCTAACTTACTCAGATCGTCGGGTTCTACGAGAATAAAGTGTGAAACACGAGGAACTGTAAAAGGTCATTCTAAAAGTTAGAAATTTAATTACTAACAATTAGAAACATGAAAACAAGCTAACTTAGAGTAAAATTATCATTTTACCCTCTACATGTGGGAAAACGACCATTTTACCCATAACTTAAGGATTTCACATCCTAACTCCAAAAATTTCCAAAATTTACATTCCTCATGTAAATTTTGTCTTAAACTCAAATATTAACTCAGAAAAATTTAAGACAAAACACAACTATGAAAAACACACTATGGCCGAAACATCCATAGGCCATTTCTCTTGATTTTTGTTGCAATTCCTTCCAACTTCAAAACTCATGCTTAAACCAAAATTTTGCACCAACCATCTTCCAATCCTAGGTTTAAAACCATACTTAAAACATCCATTTAGAAAAGACTTATAATCAACACCAAACTTGTTTTTGTAAAAAGATCAAAACACTTGAATCACAAGCTTTGTCCTTAAATCAAAACATCACCAAGAATTCCAAAAAAATCAAATCTTACTTCTAACATATTCATAACATCATCCTCAGATAAACCATGCTTTAAATCATCAAACTAAAGTCACCAAAATCACAAAAATAACACTTGGAGTTTTTGATTTTACACTTAGTGTCCAAAAAAGAAACTTTTTCTTAACTAGCTTTGATAAATCTCTTGATCAATGGTTAAGAAGGTGAGGTCTTTGAAATAAAGTATCACATGGTTTAAAAACGTGTCTTAAAGAATATCCAACTATCAACATTAAAATCACATGGCTAAAACCCAATAAAACATGGATCTAACCTAAAAACATCAAATCTTAGGCCTAACCGAAATTCTCTTTCATAGAAAAATCATATATTTTAAACTAATGCTAAATATCTCCAAAATAACATCCTAACATGAAAATAAGAGACTTATGATCATCATATAAAATATCAAAGCCATTAGAGTAAGATCAAACCACGAAATATTCAAACTTTCTCCAAATAAAAACTGTTTTTCCACTTCCAGTTTTTGAGTTTCTAGATCTAAGAAAATATATCATCAAAAGCTTTATTCATGCAACAAAACTTCAATGAAAACTCTTAAACACATTCTAACAACACTCCATAAAATTTTCGGACCAAGATATGCCCATTAGCTTGGTCAAAAACTCCAAAACATAACATACTCTCCAGATTCACGCCCAGAATGACCTTTCCATGGTTACAAATACTTTTGACTGACCAAATGACCATGGAATGATACAAAAAATACATCTACGGAAACTAGACTCAAAGAGGAACAACTTTTATGAAGGAGTCATTGTGTAAAAATACTTACAAAGGGTCATAATCTCCACACAAAAAGACACAGAAATCTGCCCGAGAGAGCTCTTTTGGGTTTCTCTCTAAGAACGGGGTGAAGAAATGATTAAAGTGAAGTAAGTGAGTCTTGCACGACTCAAGACTTCTTCAGGGGGAATATATAGACCTTAATAATCATTGAGTGGAGGTGTAGACATGTGATAAGGTAGAGGATAGTGGGGGGCAAAGGACAACCTACAAAAGCTATGAGACATGGGACTTGATGGGGTGGGTTCCTCCATATTATTGAGTGCAACTTGATGCAATGAATGGTCTGACAAGTGGGGGAGGAAGCTTCTCCAAGGAGCTTTGCCAAGGTGGCCAAATTCGTGGGCCTTAGTGGGCCTCAACCAAGTGGACTTCAATTTAGGGTTTAAATGGGATTTGGTTAGGGTTTGAGATGCTATCAAGCCCAAATCCAATTTTTCTTGGCCCAATCAAATTTCCAAGGTTTAAAATGTTGGATAAAGATGTCATAATAAGAATTTGAGAAATTAATAGCATGTGGAAGTGATTTAATCAAGTGATTAAACACAATGCTAGAAATTGGATCAAAAGGGCTTGAAGGCCAACTTTAGGGTTTGGGGAAACCGTTTAGGGTTTCGGTTTCAACCAAGTTTTTGGAATTTCAAATAGATTCCAATCATTGAGGGTTTCACTGACTAAAACCTATGCGATTAGTCGATTCGTGAAAACTTACGGAGTTTTCACGAGATTTCTAAAGTCTATAGAAATTTCACCATTGAATTTCTAGCGGGCTGTTACATCTGGAAAATCCGGATTCAATTACTTCAGTTAGACAAGATGTTGTTTTGAATGGAGTTGACATGCACCATATGTGGGAAGATCAGGAGGGGCTCATCAAGTTAAATGGGCCTGAGTTATTCGGTGAGGCTGCTGACAAGGCCTTGTGTGTAGAGAAGCCCAACAGCAATGACTCTGTATTGGAAAGTCCAAGTTTTTCTACACTAGATGGGAAGCCTACTTTAGTGTTGACCGTTGGGAATTCTATCAATTCTGGTTGTTTGACTCTTGCCAAAAAAGCATCTAAGTGGAAACGTCGAGCCAGAGGACAAGGTTCTGCACATTCACCCTGAGGTTTAGTGGTTGGTGTCAAAAGGACTACTAGGCATAGTCTTGAGGATGCTACTGTCGATGTTGGGACAAAAAGAGGTAAATTCTCTTCTATTCCAGACACCGGTAATATTATTTATGAATTGGCGAAGGCTGGAGTCCAGCCTCACCGAGGATTATGAAAATCCTCAGTTGGAACTGTCGGGGGCTTGGGAACCCCCGCACAGTTCAAAGCCTTTGTGTTTTAATAAAGGCCAAAGGTCCCGATGTGGTGTTCCTGATGGAAACCAAACTGAATGGCAGTCGTGCTGCCAGAGTTGAGAGGAGAGTAAACTATGAGGGTTGTGTAGTGGTGGACGCAGTTGGTAGGAGTGGGGGCTTAATGCTTCTATGGAAACAGAATTTTAATATGGAATTGTTTAATTACTCTCAAAGGCATATTGATATGCTGATCGGGTCTAGTGATAATTCTTCAAGCTGGTTGTTAACATGCTTTTATGGCCACCCTGATACTAGCAAAAGGAGGGAGGTTTGGCAGCTTCTCAAATCTTTTAATCCTGTTACTAAAGGGTGGTGCTTTTATTGGTGATTGTAATGAGGTGTTGCCTCATGATGAGAAAATTGGAGGCAGGTGTCGAATAAAAAGCCAAATTGCACTGTTTCGCGAAGTTTTACAACATGGTAATGTTATTGATTTGGGTTGGAAGGGTTGTAAATTTACTTGGAGTAACAAACACAAGGACCTTACTTTCACAAAGGAGAGGCTTGACCGAGCATTAGCAAATAAGTTATGGAGGGATAATTTTCCTGAAGTTCAGGTCAACACTATGAGTTCCATGTGCTCCGATCACAGACCTATTT
Source organism: Carya cathayensis (assembly GCA_011037825.1). Classification (NCBI taxonomy): domain Eukaryota; kingdom Viridiplantae; phylum Streptophyta; class Magnoliopsida; order Fagales; family Juglandaceae; genus Carya; species Carya cathayensis. Next base: position 958,330 of record QGSO01000233.1, on the reverse strand, counting down.
TGCTAGAATGTTGTCACCGCTATAGACATGTTTGTAGTTTTCATTTCCCATTCAAATATGAGGTGTCCTGGTCAAAGGAAGAGGGGTGTAGGGATGTTATTACTTCTGCTTGGCAAAGGGGGGGAGATTTGCTATCCCAATCTGGAAGTTTATAGAGGAAGCTGGAATTATGCGGTAAAAACCTTAAGCATTGAAGTAGAAATTTCAATAGGGATAGGCAACTTGCTATTAAGCAGAAGGCCCAAGAGATTAATAAGTTGCAATTGGTGGAATGTTCTGACAATGTGAAAGATATCAAAAGGTTGCAGCAGGAACTGGGATTCTTATTGGATCAAGAGGATGAAAGATGGAAACAACATGCAAAATCTCATTGGTTGGCCCAAGGTGATAGGAATACTAAATTCTATCATGCTTGTGTTAACCAAAGGAGAAAGAAAAATCACATCAAACTGGTTTTGGATGGGTCAGGTATGTTGTTGGAATCCCAAGAAGCCATTGCTACTGGTTTTTGGACTCATTTCACTCAGATCTATCAGTCCATCAATCCTTCTGTTCTTTCTATCCATGAATGCTTATTTGGGGTGGAAGTGAGACTCACTAAGGAAATGAAGGAAAATCTGGACAGAGTTTTTGTCAGGGAGGAGGTCGAAACTGCGCTAAAGCAAATGTCACCTTACAAGTCCCCAGGGCCTGATGGTTTTAGTGCTGGTTTTTTCCAAGATCATTGGAATGTGGTGGGTACAGATGTGGTTCAAGCGGTGCTACGTTTCTTAAATTCTGGTATGATGCCCCCTGGTTTGAATCATACTCTAATTGCTTTGGTTCCTAAGGTTTCTTCTCCCACTACTGTTAATGATTTTCGACCTATTAGCTTATGTAATGTGTGGTATAAACTCATTTCGAAAGTTTTAGTTAATAGGTTGAAATCAGTTTTGACGAAATTAATATCTTGGAACCAAAGTGCTTTCATTCATGGTCGACTCATTACTGATAATGTTATGGTGGCTTATGAACTTCTTCATTCTATGCACTCTTGTAAGAAAGGCATGGAATGATGTATGGCTATCAAATTGGATATGTCAAAAGCTTACGACAGAGTAGAGTGGGGCTTTTTGGAAGTAATGCTTGTTAGATTGGGTTTTGGTGCTCATTAGGTCAAGCTACTTATGACTTGTGTCAAATCTGTATCTTATGCGGTGATGGTTAATGGAGTTCCTGGCAAAGTCATATTCCCCACAAGAGGCTTAAGACAAGGGGATCCGTTGTCCCCTTATCTATTCTTGCTGTGTTCTGAGGGCCTAAGTAATTTGTTACAACAAGCTGAATTGAAAGGGCTCATTAAAGGGGTGGCTGCTTCCAGGGGTGGCATAAGAATAAATCATCTCCTTTTTCCTGACGATTGTGTGATCTTTTGCAGGGCTAAGCAAGAAGAATGGTTTCATCTTATTCACTTATTACATCAGTACGAAACAGCATCTAGACAGGCATTGAATAGACAAAAGACATCTATTTTGTTCAGCTCCAATACAAGGACTGCAGTGAAGGATTGTATTCTACAACATGCTGAAGGAGTCATTTGTGATAACTATAATAAATACTTAGGATTACCTACTATGGTAGGTAAATCAAAGTATAACACTTTCAGAGGTCTTAAGGACAAAATATGGAGGAGAATTTCAAGCTGGAAATCTAAGTTTCTTTCAATAGCAGGAAAGGAGGTGCTGATCAAAAGTGTTCTACAAGCAATTCCTGCATATACTATGAGTGTCTTTCGGCTTCCAAAAGTTTTATTAAAGGAAATTGAATCTTTGATTGCTAATTTTTGGTGGAGCCATAACAACGACAACAAAGGGATTCATTGGAAGAATTGGAACAGTTTAGGCGCTGCAAAGAACATGGGAGGTTTGGGTTTTCGTGATCTAACTTGTTTCAATAAAGCTCTCCTTGCTAAACAAGGGTGGAGGATTCTCAATGATCCTTCATCTTTGCTTGCTTGTGTCTATAAGCATAAATAATTTCCCCATAGTCAATTTTTGGAGGCTACTACAGGTTATTGCCCTTCTCTTATTTGGAGGAGTATTTATTCAGTTATGGATTTGGTTCAGCAGGGGTGTGTCTGGCGTGTTGGGAACAGCAAGAGCATCAAGATTTGGAAAGATAAGTGGATTCCTATCCCCTCTACTTTTCAGATTCAAACACCAGTGACTTTTCTGGATGAAAATGCAACTGTTGATGCATTAATTGATGAGGACACTAAGTCTTGGAAACCATCTCTTGTATATTTAGTCTTTAGAAAGGTGGAGGTTGATTGTATTTGCAATTTACCAATAAGCTTGAGGGGTTCGGATGACAAAGTTATATGGGGTTTGTCAAGTAAGGGCATTTTTACTGTGAAGTCTGCTTACTTTGCTGCTTTTGGTAGGAGAAATCAGGAACTTGGGGAATCTTTTGTGACTACCTATGACAGGAGCCTTTGGAAGAAAGTTTGGAAGCTGAATTGTACTGGAAAAATAAAGCAATTTATATGGAAAGCTTTAAAAGATATTTTGCCTACAAAGAGTAAGTTGTTTGAAAAAATGATAGTTGATGACTCTTTATGTCCTATCTGTCTTAGTGTAGAGGAATGTACTCTGCATGTTCTTTGGCAATGCCCTGCTACAATGGATGTTTGGGGTGAGAAAATAGTCCCTTAAAGAAATGGCATCATAATTACAATAATTTTCCTACTCTTTGATATGACCTTTCACGAAGATTAGATTCATAATAATCTGAATAAAGTGGCTGCTGTATTTCATGGTTTATGGAGGCAACGAAATGATTTTGTGTTTAACAACACTTTTAAAAGTCCAGCTTTGTTATTTAATTTGGCAACACCAACTGGTGTAGATTTTTCTATGGAAAAGCATCAGACTGTGGATGGTCAGCCTAGAATTTTTGTTATTCCCGATAGACACATATGGAAACCTCCTCTACCTGGTTGTTTTAAAGTAAATGTAGATGCTGCTTACGTACAGGAGCAGGGTAGGATGGGTATTGGAATTGTGGTAAGGGACCATAGGGGTGATGTTCATGCAGTATTAGCTGCTCCAAAATCGGCAATCAAATCAGTTTTTGTTGCAAAAAGTTGTGCTTTGCAATGAGCTGCTATCCTTTGTAATGAGTTGGGGTTAGTGCAAGTGGAATTCGAAGGGGATGCTCAACAGGTTGTGAAGGCAGTTAATAGTAGCTCTGCCATTACATCTTGGGAGGGTCAAGTTGTAGAGGATATCAAAGTTATCATGTCTTCTCATAAACATTGGTCTCTGCAGTACATGGGTCGAGGAGGCAATAAAGCAGCTGATGCTACAACAAATATTGGCCTTTCTTTATCTTCTGAATTTGTCTGGATGGAAGAGGTGCCTGATAGGGTCATTCCGTTCATTGCTATTGATAAGTCTTATGTTGGATAATATATTGAATGGAAATTTCTTTTAAAAAATAAAAAAATAAACAGAAACTTCAAACTTAAAAACACCCAATTAGGTTTAATACAATCACATAACACAACAAAAAACATAATTAGTTAGGAATAAGTAATAATTTAAAAATTGAGCCATTTATATAAATGGGAGAAAAAGAAATTTAATACTTTGAAACACCCAATTAAATTTTAAAAAATATACGTTAAATAATTAACACCGTAATTAATGACTAAATAATTATACTTTAAGAAAATGATGCACTTTTATATTATTTCAAAAAAATAAGAAATTTAAAACTTTGAAACAGCCAGTTATATTTAATACTATCATATAACCCAATTAACAACATAATTAATCAGGAAGAAATAATAATTTAGAAAATGGGGTCATTTATATAAAATGGGAGTAAAAGAAATTTAATACTTAGAAATACCCAATTAAATTTTAAAAAATATGTAAAATAATTAACACCGTAATTAATTACTAAATAAATATAATTTAAAAAATGATGCACTTTTATATTATTTCAAAAAAATCAGAAAAATCTAAAACTTAGAAACACCCAATTAGATTTAATACAATCATATAACATAGTTTGCAACATAATTAATTCGGAAGAAGTAATAATTTAAAAATTGGGGTCATATATATAAAATAGGAGAAAAAGAAATTTAATTATTAGAAACACCCAATTAAATTAAAAAATATATAAAATAATTAAAACCATAATTAATTACTAAATGAATATTGTATTATTATTTTTAAAAATATAAAACGATTAGAAATATGTGTTATTTGTATTATGTTTGTACTCTCCAAAAAATGTGTTGTTTGTACTATCCAAAAAGTGTGTTGTTTGAATTATTCTTGTGCCTTTTATGTTGCATAAAAAAAAAATCTTAGACCTGCTCAAGAGTTATCAATCCACGTTGGTTGATAACTCTTGAATTGTCCAAAGTGAACAATTTCGGATTGTAAGATCATTGTCACAAACTTACCAACTATGTCTGTTTCTATTCAACATTGTGATTTTGGTAGAATCATCCCATGTTCTTCTCTGGATATGTAGTTGAGGTGAGGATGCATCAACGGTTACTCGTCAAAGCACCCGACCAAACAAGAGCATATTTTGAAATCTATAGGGATATACTGCCAAAATTTCATTGAATATGACATATAATAGTTGTTAGGTTAGCAACTATGATCTCACAATTCTGAATGGGATAGGACCAACTACCTAGTGAAAAGAAAAAATTACACAATCGATAAGTACATGCTCGCTTGTTGATACCCATGCGACTGCTTGTAATAGAGTTTTTGGCAAGGATAAGAGTTGGATCTAAGTTAGAAATCGTTTGGGTATGGATTACAATGCATATGATGAAAGTGTTAAGAAATCTAAGGAGTTCGCATTTTGTACAGTTGATAGTGATGGGTGAATCAGATGCCCATGTTGATAATGAAAGAATTTGTGTTCTCATAAGATAAAGTTGGTGGATGAGTATTTTTTTGTCAATGGTATTTACCAGGGTTATATTGATTGGGTCTTACATGGTGATGTGCACATCACCCACTCCCACTACATCTATTGCCTCTTTATCAGCCACGTACATCTTCCTAAAATCACCAACAATATAGTTATGTATGATCTCTTGATGTGAGGTGCTATGGAATGAAGCCCCTGAATCTAACACCCAATCATTAATCTAACCGTGCACTACAAGGATTAGGGCATCTTGTATTTCTTCGGACACTGCATTCACAACATCATTCTCAACAGTTTCCTGATTTCGACAATCTCGCTTATTGTGGCCCGACTTGCCACAACTCCAGCAAGTGATCTGCTGCCCAAATCTCATCTTACTCTTTTCCCTGCTTTTGGAGCTTGACCTATCATGTCTCCTATCCCGATTGTCAACATTCAAGGCCAGTCTAGAACTCGAGAACTCATCAGAGTCTCTTCAATGTACCTCTTTAGTAAGGATCATGTCACGTACATCATTGTATTTCAGTTTCAACTTACTGGCTGAACTAGTCACTGCCATTCTCATGCCCGCCCAACTATTTGACAGTGATGCCAGTAGAATTAATGCTCTGATCTCATCATCAAAATCAATCTCTATAGAAGACAATTAATTTGTGATCGTAAGTCATTCAACTGTTGGGCCACAGACATACCTTTCGACATCTTCAGATTGAACAACTTCTTCATTAGATGCACCTTATCATTTGTAGACAGCTTTTCATACATACCTGACAAGGCCGCAATGAGATCCACCATGGTTCTCTCCTTAATAACATTGTGCGCCACTGTTCTGGTCAAGGCCAGCCGAACAACCCCAGAACCTATCAATCTAATAGATTCCACTTAGCATTGTCCATGCTTTTCAATTTTTTCCCAATAGTGGAAGATGGTGCCTCTTCCCATAGAGATAGTCCTTAATCTGCATTTTCCAGTACCTAAAGTCAGTACCATCGAACTTCTTGATCCCAAGTGTTTTCAATTTGTCTCCAGCCATCATTCTACTTCAGACCTAAACTTTGGCTTTTGATATAATTTGTAGTGGAAAAATACACATCAACGATGGCAAACAAATAAAAGAGCAATAATCAAGATCACACATTGAATATAGTTTACATGGTTTGGCAACGTACCTACATCCACAGAGCTATAGAAGTTTTATTGATTCAAGGGAGATTACAATCACACAATCTCGACTCATTCTCTAGGGCTTTTTCTCTCTCAGAATATGCATTCACACTTTGTCTGTTTTGTTCTCACTAAAAACTGCTAAGAAACGTATCTAAGAAATCAAAATATAACATATATTTAGAAAAAGGCGCTGGTAACCCTAATTGGGAAAAAATATGTCCTTCACTCAAACGATGTGTCGAGCACATCTCAAGCGAACAACCAATGAAGATTAGCTCGAGCAGTGTGTCAATCACAAGTCAAGTGAACATTAGGGTTTGCGTCTCATTCGAGTCCATTGTCGAGTGAGACTCAAGCAAACTCTTGGCTTGAGCTTTAATTGAGCCCACTTTTGAGCGCAACTCTAGCAAACTCATAAGTTAATTTTTTGCTCGAGTGCTAGGATTAGCATTTTCCTTTTAAAGTTTTGCCCGATGTCTTATGTATTCAATTACTGGGGTTATTTGTCATACTGGGGAAGAATTTTCATTTGCAATAACAGTTATAACCACTTGCGCATCGCCTTCTAGGATTGATGGAGTTTTATGAAGATGTTTTGCATACTGAGACGCTAATAGAGTAATAGAGCTGAATAAGTTTCGGCTATCATTAAATTGCAAGATTGGATTTTTGAAGTCTTGATTTCTATGATTTCACCCTTACTATCCTGACATATAGCTGACATTGTCTACAAATAAAGCAACACTGAAAATGGTGTATATCTGGATTATTTCATCTCAACAATGGTTCCTGATTAATAATCATTTGTACCCAATCTGTCTTGGAATTTATCGACAGAGAGTTGAGGTTTAGAGGCCAGTTGCTTTGACTCCATAAAATCCTAACAATAGGACACTTGATGAATAAATGGAGTAGGGATTCTTCTTCGTCATTACACAGAGTGCAATTATGGAATATCCTCCCCACTAAAGCAAGACTAAGTAGTATCTTTCCTCAACTATCCAATGTCTTTTCTCCACATGGATTGTCACAGAGGAGAGCACAGAGGGGGAAGATTCCCTCCTCCAAGCCTATGTCTGATTGAGCTGAGTTATTGCATATCTTAATGCTTTTGGAACCAATATATCTTAATTCTTTCATTACTTTATCATTGGTTTTATATGGAAAAATGAATAAATCTAAGTTGTGATTTAAATTGATTAAAAAGCATGAATTTTTGCTTAATTTTACCAACTGTTGATTACTGTGGATTCTGGTCCATATCGCTCGAGCGAAGGCTTTTGGCTGCTCGAACGAATTCAGGCAGATTCAAATGCTCGACCGCCGCTCGACAGTGAACTCGAGCGGGTTACGAGAAAGGAGATCGCTCGAGCGGAGGCATTTGGGTGCAAGAAGGACCCTCTATTTTGATTCATGTTTCATTAATAGGAGAAATCTCCCCACCCCCATTTAAGACCTCCAAAACAGCTTTAGTGACATCATCTCCTACAACTTCCCAATGAGATTGGTAAAACAAAGTAGGGAAACCATCTGGACGAGGAGAACCTATAGGATTCATTTGAAACAGTGCAACCTTCACCTCATTAGCTGCAAATTGTTTGGTAAGATTGGAATTCATCTCTCTATCCACTCGATGGTGGACATGGCCCAAACAAGCATCAATACCACTCGGATTCGGGGAGGTAAAGAGCTCTTGGAAATACTGGGAGAACAATGCAGAAATTTCTCCCATATCAGTTGTTGCATTTCCATCAGCCCTTACAAGCTTTTGAATTCCATTGATTTTCCTCCTATGGTTAGTACACCTGTGAAAGTATTTAGAATTTCTGTCACCATCTTTAAGCCACACCTGTTTTGCCCTCTGCTGCCATTTCAAATTCTCTTCCTCATGAGTTTTGTCAATATCCTTCTGTGAGGCCTTAATAGCTATTGAACTTGAACTAGTGTTTGAGTCTTGCATCTTAGAAAACTGATTCAATTGAGTTTGAATGTCCTTCCATTTTTTCCAAAGAGTTGAGCTCCAGTGTTTTAAAGAATCCTTGCATCTGTTAAGTTTCCTCAGGACTAAAGTAACCTTAAAACCTTGTTGAGTATCCTGAAAGGACCAGCTAGAGTTAATGCTGCTATTGCAGGCTTCATGTAGGTTCCAGCTTGCCTAAAATCTAAAGATCTTTTCCCTTTCAGTCTCTATATATAACCCCTCCTCCCTCTTCTTCTTGCATTAATCAATAACGGGCAATGGTCAGAGGTTTGGGCTGCTAGTACACTAATGCTGCACTCACAAAACAGACTAGTCCACAGCAAATTACCCAGGGCTTGATCCAATCTTTCTTTGGTGAATTGGTCTCCCTCTTTATTATTGCACCAAGCGAATTTTGGAGCCTTCAAAGCCTAGGTCACTCAGGCCACACCAGTCCACAGAAGTTCTAAAAGCTTCCATTTGAGGATATGGTCTACTAGCTACTCCTACCTTTTCATGATGATGCATGATTTCATTGAAGTCTCCAAAGCATAACCAATGTTTGTCCTCCATAGGTCTGATCATCTTCATCAAATTCCAACTATCCCCTCGTTTTGCTATTTCAGGAGATCCATAGAAGCCTATGAGCATTATCTGCTGCAAATTCTCCTCTTGAGTGAAAACCATGGAAATATGGTTCTGAGAATAATTCTCTAATTTGAAATCCATATTGCCCTTCCATAGAAAAGCTAAACCTCCACTGAGACCTCTCCTATCCACCACAAAGCTACAATCAAACCGCAGTTTGTTCCTCACTTCCTCCACCCTTTTTCTCCCACACTTTGTTTCCATTAAGAAGATAAATTCAGGCCACTTTGTCCTCACTAAGAGGTTTAATTCTCGAACTGTACGGGGGTTCACAAGCCCCCTACAGTTCCAACTAAGGCCTATCATTGTTGTTGTTGGGGCTGCACAGCAGTCTCCACCGATTCAGTTTTGTAACTATTTTCATTTAAGTCTTGATTACACTTTGATTTCTTCACTTCTTTTGGCAAGTCTAGCTGAGTGTTCAAGCCTCTTTTCTTACTCCCCCTGATTTTTGAAGCCGTGTCCATGGGGATAGAATGAATTACCTCCCTAGCCTTCCTTTTCCAAGTGGCCCCTTTTTGCCTAGTCACAACACCAGCATTACTTGGCACAGCCATATCTTCATTAGCCTTATCTTGAAGCGGCTCTCTTTCCATAACTGATGGGGATTCAACATCAATAGAAGGAGAAAATTCATTAGCTGTATACTCCTTATTTTCAGTGAGAATTAATAAGTTAGAGGGTTGACAGTTGACAAGATTAACCTCCACCATAGGTGCAATCGGTGACTCTGCCTTTTGGGTGTTTCCAAAATTAGAATAATCAATTCCCTCCTTGGACTGAGTCCCATTTTAGTGTTATTTTCCTTACCAAAAGGGTTTGAGTTAGGAAAGTCCTCAAAAGTAGCCATGACATCCTCCTCACCCGCTTTCTTACCAGGGGTGGATTTACTATCATTACCACTAGAAGACTCAGTTTGCTGCCGCCGCTGGTGGTTCAGAACACCGGAAGTACCACTGTACTGTCGACCATAAAAAATCTTAGAGTTCATTGGTTGAGCCTGGAGCCATGGGCCAAACTGCAATGGCTTGGGATCATCACCATGTGTAGGACCCCTCTGTTGGATGCAGCTTTTACCTTTATGAGCAATAATACCATAGTGAAAATAGAAAGCCTGTAACCTTTCGTACTTTATAGAGATCCAGTGTTTTAGGTTATTCAGTTCCACCCATTTTCCACGTAAAAGAGGTTTGTGTAAATCCACTGCAACTCTTATCCACATACATTTCCCCCATGCAACACCATCAGAGTCAGCATCCACTCTAATGGCATGGCCAACCAAGGAACCCAAATGCCTACCAACTTCATCTATCATTGCCCCCCATGTCAAGCAGTGCAGTTTGACCCAAAATGGATCAAATTGAAAACGAATAGCATTCAAAGAAACGTCTTCATCAGTTTCTAGAAAGGACACAAGGTTTCTATTGAAAAACCAAGGGCGTCCCCCTAAAACTTTTTGTTTATCACCAGGAAACTGAAATTCGATTAAGAACTTATGTTCCCCCAATTCTTTGAACTTTACCCATCCCTCCAGTCTCCATACTTGTGACATGGTTACTTTGAATGCTTCACTAATTTATTCCTTTTTCGGTAAGTACTCCCCCAACAATGCAGTGTTTTCTATATAAAACACCCTCCTTAGACCTAGCAGAAGGGACGTTTAGTACTTCACTTTCTGCCGTAGACAAATTTAGGCTTTCCCATCTCTTAGCAAGTTTTTCTTCCTCCATCATGGCTTGGAAAAGATGAGAGCCAAAACTAGAGAAGGGCCAGACTCTCGTCAAGAGAGACAAAAACCACCCTGCTCCGGCAAGGGGACTAAATCCTTACTCTGCCTCAGACTTTATAGAGAATGAGAGAGAGAAGGACCCAGTTCACGTGGTTTGACTACAAGAAATCTGCTTACAATTTAAGATTGGCAGATAACAGGCTTGTCTTCCTTTCATTATATACATCGTGGGCAAAGAAAAAACAAATATAAGGTTGAGGAAAAAATGACTAGGTCAGTTCCATATCCAGGTCATTCCAATTATTCTATTGCCGCAGACAAAACAAGATTTGCTTCCAAGCCACTCCCCTAGGCACAAAATCAGATATGAGAAACATAAATAACAAATTTGCTTTCCCTCACATTTCAGTATTTCAACTACTCAAAAAATGCAATAGAACAATTTCTAATTCCATATTATTGGTTTGGTACTAAGAAACCAACTGTTCTTTCTTATTGCTTGCCTCTTCAGCTTTAATGCAAATGATTTTTCAACAACAGGGTAAGACAATCTACGGGCCTTTGTGGTTCCCTTCCCATTGGTCAAAGAAGGTTTGACCGAAACATCTTTTTTCGACGTTGAAGAATTTAAATTTTTACCAACCTTGCTAGGCTGCCTACTCTGGGCTTTCTTTGGGGTGATAGACTTGGAAGGGACACGGCTTTCCCATGGGCGAGCAGCAATCCACCGTTCCAACTAGCTCCAACCCCAATTAGTTCTACCAAGTTCATAATTACCCAGCCCACGATTCTGACTAGAGTTGGCCCTCCACTAAAAATCATGGGATTTGTATGCATGTCAATTGGTCCTGTGAGCCTAAATAACGAGAATGACATTTTTTTCATCCTGGAGAATGACATACCTGATGAGAAAAGGCATATGCCATAGCACGCTCCCGTTTAACTACTGCGTCTTCTTTCTGATGTATCCTTGCAAGAACTATCTCCATCGCTTTAGGGCCACCACACCATTCTACCTGTTATCCATTTAGACTATGAACTGTTCAGAATTCAGATCATTTTGGGCTTGATCTACGCCATTTGGAGTCCAATTGCGATGATCAAATAGTGTTGACAAACTATTTGGATCATTCTGGACTCATCTGTACGGTGGGAATGTTGAGATTTGCCATCGGCACTTTCGATCTGAACCGTTCAGAATTTAGATCAACTTTGGGCTTGATCTACACCATTTGTAGTCCAATTGCGATGATCAAATAGTGTTGACAAACTATTTGGATAATTCCAGACTAAACCATACGGTGAGAATGTTGAGATTCTCCATCGGTACTTTTGATCTAAACCATTTGAAATCCAGATCAATTTTGGGCTTGATCTACGCCATTTTTAGTCCAATTGCAATGATCAAATAGTGCTGACAAACTATTTGGATCAATCTGGACTCATCCATACTATGGGAATATTGAGATTCACTATCGATACTAATGATCTAGACTGTTCAGACTTCAGATCAGTTGAAAGCCAGTTGGAGTCCAATCTCGGCAGACTCATTTGTTTTGGGCTTGATCTCAGCCAGTTGGAGTCATGTAGGACTCATATATTTTGGGCTTGATCTCAGTCAGTTGGAGTCGCGTAGGACTCATTTGTTTTTGTCTTGACCGCAGCCAGTTGGAGTCGTGCCAGACTCATTGGTTTTGGGCTTGATGTCAGCCAGTTGGAGTCTAATGTTGCCAGACTCAATTCTTTTGGGCTTGATTTAAGCCAGTTGGGATCATAAAGTTTGAGAAGCAAACTTCAGATCATTGGACGATACTGATTAACTTGTTATATCAGCAGGTTTTGGCAGTCATACAACTCATGGAGCATAATTTTATTAAGAGGAGAGCTGCAATGGATCTCATTGTGGCTTTCTTTGAAAAGCTAGTTGCAAATAACAAAGTGCTGATTAAGAAATTGTTCAATTTCAAAAAAGGCAGAAGGTACTTTTGTTGCCCAATAGTATTTGACGTTGTGGTCAAAAAGTTGGAAGGTCATGAGCATGGCTATGAGTAATTCTACAAAGAAGTCAAAGTTGAAGTTTCATAATGTACGAGATCTTATCTTAGATGAGGAGGTGTGCAGAAGAGATTCTGGCAAGATCTCGAGTTTGTTAGTCTTGAATGTTGATAATCAGGGCAGAAGCTTTGATTAGTCAAAGTCCAGGAATAAGGACAGGGGTGTTGCGTCTAAACTTTAACTCAAATTAATGAACTAAAATTTAGTGCAGTTTTACCTGCAAGTATACAGGTGTTGTAGTACCTTACAGGATCGAATCCACAGGGATTGACTAATGTGAAAAATTCTCTCAAACAAATTAAAATAAAATACTAATAGAGATGTGTAATTGAAACTAAAATAAGATTATAAAAATGATGATTTTTATCGTGACAAAACAAAACTAAAATGATAAGCTGTATTGATATGGAAAAAAAAGGACTAAGGTTTCGAGGATCCATTTAATAATTTAAAATATTGTTTCCGATCGAATTACTTCAATTAAACTAGAATAATGATTCCGTTTAATTGGAAGATTTAGCATTTAAGATCAAGAAAAAAAATTACGAATGATCGAGGGATTTAACTATTGATGATTAAAACTATTGATTTAGCATTAAAGATTTAGCATTTAAAATTACAAACGATTGATGATTAAAACGCTTACAAATTTATTTAACTATCACAGGGATTTCTCAAGCATTCACTGTATTCGGAAATCACAATGAATCAAGCTAAATATATAGATAATCAAAATTTCCAATAATAAAATCCTTCAATCGATCAAACTCGCAAAATAAATTTGACGCCGATCTGAAAGCAATTTTCAAATCATTAAACTTCACCTCTAACCTTAGTATGAAAATTTAGCCAACCATATTCATCACAAGTACTATAGAAATCAAAGAAATATTCTCCATTACAAAATTAAAATAAAATACACAAAATACTAGAAAACAACTTAAAAACAATAAAATCTGGAACCCAATTGACGACGAGAAAATAAAACCCACGCTGTCGCTAAACTGTAGAAAATATAAATGAAACCAGCAATCTGGGCAAAAACTCCCTCCACGTTCATCACTCCCCACGTAACCTCAAACCAACCAACTCTCCTGCAATTAAAGCTCCCAGAAAAATTAAACCAACCTTGCTTTCTTTCACTCACCCAATTCCTTTCCACGTACACAACTCCCTCCAATCAAATTAATCCTAGCCAATTGACTCTTCAACTCAAAACCCTTCCCTCAACTCTCCCACTCTCTACCGTACGTCCCACTCTCACTTTTTAACCAAGACAAATCTCCAACCAGTTAAATTGCTCCAGCACTTCTCCTTCACTTCATCCTCCACCGACTCACCCCTCTCCCTTTAGCTATCCTCTCTCTTTTTCACGCAGACCCCCCACTTCTCTCCACTCTTCACTCAATTTAATACCTCAATTTCTCCACCCCTCCATTCAGCCAATTCCCTTCAATTAAATACTCAATGACCGACTCTTTCCAGCCCATAATTTTCTCTCAAGTCTCCACGTATCCACTTTACTTTCCAGCAACCTCCCATTAATCCAGCCGACACTCTCCTTTAATCAAGCATCCTCTCTCCCTTTTTCACACTTTAACTCAAACACGTCTCTCAATTTCGGCATGTCTTCAATTTCTTTCCACGTCCAGCCACACATATATATATATATATATATAATATAGATACCTCAATTCCAAGTCCCAGGCGCCAAACGTGATTCCTAAAAAAATAATATCCAATCAATTAGCTGCACCAACCGATTTTTCTTTCCATAAATTCTGAAAATCCAGGCGTGCTTCCATTCTTAGATTTTGATGTTGCATGTGTTTGTCTTTCTTTTCACGCTTTCCATTTTCCTTTTTCGGTAGTTTTAATTGTTGACTACATCACATGCAACTCTCCTTTATTTCGGCTATACACTCCACTTAGAAATGAGCTAAAGCTTGTCCCAAGTTCTTTCGGCTCTTCACTTTAAAAATCCACATTGCTTGCCGACAATTCTTTTACATTCAAACTCCTCAACATTTTATCTTTTTCAGCAACTCTACTTTGAAAGACTCGTAAAGCATGCGCTTTTAGTCATAGCCGGATCTCGTGAATTTTATTTATGCTGCAAATGAAGAAATAAAAATAACACTTGAAATAAATAATAAAGAAAAATAGATTATTAAAAATATATTATATATGTGAGGAAATATTTTTCCATTAAATCATAGTTATAAAATTAAGCATAAACAAGATATTAATCAATGAAAAATCACAACTCGAATTTATGCTTATTAACTATTTTTCCATCTAAAACCAATAATAATATCACGAAGCAGTTGAAATGCATTGGTTTTAAATAGCTAAAATATGCAATTTTTCAGCTCAAACAAGGGGCAAATCAAAATCTGGACAACAGATGACTCACTAGGAACTGTGGCAAGATAGGCCACAAGAGACTGCTAAAATCAGGAGAAAACTAAGAATGATGCTATAAATATGGTGACTGAAGAAATACATGACGTCGTATTTCTTGCAGTGCACAATGCTGTTAAAGACAGCTTGAAGACAGAAGTCATTCAGTAGTGTTTTGCTCAAAAAGGCGTGGAAGGTCACGAATGATTCATTAGTCTTTGCTCCTGATAAAGATCGTGCGAATTAAATAAGGAAGTAAAAGAAAGTCAGTTTTACTTTTGCTCATCTAGACCTGGAGAAATCTCCCTAGACCACGACATGAAGTAAATGTGTGAGATGGGAACAGAACGTCAGATGTTCTAGGGATGTCTACACCTAAAGTTGATGATTGCATGACTGCCAAGACGATCAAACCTCCATAGTGGTTACTGATGACTTGCAAAATTTTGTATTGCAAATTTTACAAGATCGCTCGAGTGGAGGATTTTGGCCGCTCGAACGAACTCAGGCAAATTCAACCGCTCGATGGCCGCTTGACAGTGAGCTCGAGCGGGATGCGGGATGCGGGAATACAAAGATCGCTCGAGCGGAGACATTGGCCGCTTGAGTGAAATTAGGCAGAGTTGAACGCTCGAGGTGCGCTCGACAAGCCGCTCGAGCGAAGTTATGCAGAGTCGACTGCTCGATGTTCGCTCAACACCCCGCTCGAGCGAACATCGTATTTTGACAGATCTAGGGTTTTCTGCCGTCACACCATATAAAAGTGATTTTTCACTTTATGGCCGTACCTTTTGACTGGAGAACACTTTTTGGGACAGAAAAATACAATTAGAAGGATACAAATCATCCATTTTGGAGAAGGAGTTCCAGATATTGCACGTACGTTGGAATCATTCACGAGCACAAATGGGAGAAAAGCATTGAATCATTTCCTTGAGTTTTTGAAGACGAGTTGCGGCTGCAAGGCGTATTTTTCAGAGTTTATTTTCTTTCAATATTCTCAGAACAATTATGGTGAATTTGTTTATGTTGAATTCTAATTCTAGCATGAGCTAAATTTTCTTTATTTTAGGAAAACGATGTAACCTAGTTCCAAACTATGATTGATTGTCTATGCTAATTTGAGGTAATTCTCTCTTTGTTTATCTGATTTATTTTGAGTTTAATGCTTCTAATTAACTGGCCATTGATTAGATGATATTTAATCTTGTGATTTTCTATCGAAAGAGGGAATCATAGGGTAGATCTTGAATATTTCAGCATAGGTAAGTGTTTGAGCTGTAAAATTGCATGTTTTAGCTATTTACAACCAATGTATTTCAACTGCTTCGTGACATTATTATTGGTTTTAGATAGAAAAATAGTTAATAAGCATAAATTCGAGTTGTGATTTTTAATTGATTAATATCATGTTTATGCTTAATTTTATAATTATGATTTATTTGGACAATATTTCCTCACATATATAATATATTTTTTTAATATTCTATTCTTCTGAGTTTTAATTTGTTTTATCTCTTTATTTTCAGTTTAAATAAAATTCACAGGCAATCCGGAAGGAAGCCTTGAAGAAGCATGTGTGGAAAAAGAGCTGAAATTAAGTAAGAGCAAGCCGAAAAGTAAAAGCAGTGTTTTACGGCAAAGTAGACAAAAATCAAAGAAATCAAAGAAAACAAAAGAAATGAAGAAAATAAGCTGCATGCGCTTCACATGGAGTCAACAAAAACCACCGAAAGAAAAATAAAAGAGCAAGCCGAAAGAGAAGGGAGCTTACGGAAAGAAATACAAAGAAAGAAAAAAAAGAAAACAGAAAGAAGGGAAGAGACGTGGGAGAATGTTTTTCTTTGACTTGAGAAGAGGTTACGGAGGTGGAGTTACGGCGAACCAAAAAGGAAACTGCATGCAACATTTTTTTGGATGCAAACGGAACCATGTTGTCAACATAAACGGAAAGAGGAGCAGAAAATAAAGAAAAAGAGGGCTGGTTCTCAGCGGGGGACATAGAAATAAGAGAGCTTTCGGTGGAGTTTTCTTCTTTGGCTTGAGAAACACCAGGAGAAAAAAAAGGGAGTTGACGTTCAGCTGGTTTTAACGGCTTGAGAAAGAGACGTGGGAGAGTTTACGGGAGGAAATGAAAAAGCTGGGTGGAGGAAAGTTTACGAAACTTACGGAAGAAAACAAAACAGAAAAGAAAAAAAAACAGAGTTGACGTTCAAGGGGAAGTGGGATGTTCGGAGAGTGAATATAAAAACAGAAGAGAAAAAATAGAAGGACACTTGGTTCGGGGGGTTGTCCTCTAGCCTTGGAAGGAGAGAAACTGGAGTGATTTTCGGGTGAGGAAGGGACGCTGGACTTCATTCAGCACGGGAGAGAAGTCTTCATCTGCTGGAGCTTGGACTTGTGAGAGGTCTGGAGCTCTTGTGAGAGCAGCTGGACGGCGTCACAGTAGTTGGTCTCTTGGGCTTGCTGGTTTTGAGCTGAGCGAGAGAAGAAAAATAGAATTGAGAAACGAATGAAGGAGCTAGTTTGAAGCAAACAGACTGACTTGAACGGAAGGCTGGTTTTCTCTTTTACGTTCAGGGGAGCCCTTACGTAGACAACGTGACCACACGAGAGACTTTAGCCATCCATTTATTTGGTGCTGCGAGCATAGAAAGAAACAAACGAAGGGAGGCTTTGGTTTGACGTGAAGTTGGATGCATCTTGGAGCAAACGGAACGGACACGAAACCGAGAGGGAGTTTGATCTTTTATTTTATTTTATTTTCT
Source organism: Carya cathayensis (assembly GCA_011037825.1). Classification (NCBI taxonomy): domain Eukaryota; kingdom Viridiplantae; phylum Streptophyta; class Magnoliopsida; order Fagales; family Juglandaceae; genus Carya; species Carya cathayensis. Next base: position 940,653 of record QGSO01000233.1, on the reverse strand, counting down.
TTTCAGTTTTATGTTCTTGTGCTATTTTTGTGTATTTTATTTTAATATTGTTATAGACAATGTTTATTTAATTTTTATAGCATTTGTGATGAACATGGTTGGCTAAATTTTTATACTAAGGTTAGAGGTAAAGTTTAATGATTTGAAAATTACTTTCTGATTGACATTAAATTTATTTTGCGAGTTTGATCGATTGAAGGATTTTATTATTGGATATTTTGATTATCTATATATTTATCTTGATTCATTGTGATTTCTGAATACAGTGAATGCTTGAGGAATCCCTGTGATAGTCAAATAGATTTGTAAATGTTATAATCATCAATCGTTCATGCTCAATCATTCGTAACTATTTTTCTTGATCTTAAATGCTAAATCTTCCAATTAAACGGAATCATTATTCTAGTTTAATTGAAGTAATTCGATCGGAAACAATATTTTAAATTACTAAACGGTTCCTCGAAACCTTAGTCTTTTTCCATATCAATACATTTTATCATTTTAGTTTTGTTTTGTCACGACAAAAATCATCATCTCTATAACTTCATTTTAGTTTCAATCGCGCATCTCTTTTAGTATTTTCTTTTCATTTGTTTGAGAGAATTTTTCACATAAGTCAATCCCTGTGGATTCGACCCTGTAAGGTACTACAACACCTATATAGTTGCAGGTAAAAGTGCACTAAATTTTGGTTCATTAATTTGAGTCAAAGTTTAGGCGCAACAAGTTTTTGGCACCGTTGCCGGGGTTTGTGATGTGTGAAATTTTTTTAAAAAAAAAGAAAAAAGAAAAAAATATTTTAGTTATCTTTTGCTAATTTTTCTCGTATTCTCTTTTTGCTGGTACGATTTTGTGTTATTTCGACGGAAAAGGGATCAAGAAACACTGCCTTCATATTCATATTATTCGGTAACGTCGTTCCAATTTTTTTGTTTATTTTACTTTCTTGCTTGTTTTGCATTTTGTTTTTACTTTTTGATTGTGCTCGATCCTCTATGATGAATGATCTCATGGCAACGTGATCAAACGGGTAGATTTAGAAGAGAGGAAATTGTTTTAAAAGAATTGGTTGATACTTTGTCAGGTGATTCCAAAAATTCTCATTCTAATACCATGGCTGACAATCGTAGTGTTCATGACGAACAAGAAAATGAAGAGGCACAAAATAATCCGCCAATGAGAACTTTGGGTGAGTATTTGCAGCCAACAAGGACAAGTACTCCATCGTGCATGATTTTTCCTACGAATATGGGGAACTTTGATTTAAAACCAGGAGTAATTCAATTACTTCCCAAGTTTCATGGCTTAGATTCAGAAAGTCCTTATTTGCATCTGAAAGAATTTGAAGAAGTTTGTGCAACTTTACAAACCCAAACTGTCAATGATGATGTTGTTAGATTAAAGTTGTTTCCATTCTCTTTGAAAGAAAAAGCTAAAAATTGGCTGAATTCCTTAAGACTAAGATCTATTGGCACATGGCAAGAAATGCAAAGAGAATTTCTGAAAAAGTTTTTTCCTACTCATAGGACCAACACTCTTCGCAGAAACATTATGAATTTTTCTCAAAAAGAAAATGAAACATTTTTTCAGTGTTGGGAGCATTTTAAAGAATTATTGCTAACTTGCCCGCATCATGGCTATGAGACTTGGCGCACCATTAGTTTTTTCTATGAAGGTTTAACATCTCAGATGCGCCAGTTTGTGGAAATGATGTGTAATGGTAAATTTTTAAATAAAGATCCTGATGATGCTTGGGATTATTTTGACCAATTAGCTGAAAATGCCCAATCTTGGGACAACACAGATCGTTCTGATCGGTCAAATAAGCCCAAACTCAATGCCATGTCTCAAGAGGGTATGTATGTCCTTAAAGGAAGTGATGATGTGAATGCTAGGATAACAAGTTTGACAAGAAAAGTCGAGGCCATGGAACTTAGGAAGGTAAATTTGGCTAAGGCCATTGAAAAAGAAGAAGAGAATTGTGGCATATGTGAGATTAGTGGACACCTAACTTAGGATTGTCCAACAATCCCAGCTTTTAAAGAGGTGTTGCACGAACAAGCAAATACCATGAATTCTTATAGGAGACCATTTTCTTCCCCTTATTTGGAAACATATAATCCTGGATGGAGAAATCACCCCATCTTTAGTTGGAGGAACGATTCCAATTCAAATCAAAATCCTCAAGGGCCTTCTTCTTCTACACTTTATGTGCCTCCACATAAGAAAAGTCTTGAGGAGACATTACAAACTTTTATGCAGGAGCAAGCCAATTTTAACACTTAGACAATGCAGGCCATTACTGAGATGAGAAGTTCCATTAGCGACTTGACCTCCGCATTGCAAGCTCTAGAAAAGGATAAGTTTCCTGCCCAACCTCAGCCGAATCCCAAAGGTAAATTTGAGGTAAGAAATCCAAATTTTTCTGATTCAAAATTTGAACATGCCAAGTCCATCACCATACTACGCAATGGAAAAATAATTGATAAGAGTAATTCAACGAAAGTTGATGTGACCAACAATTTTTTAAATTCCAAGAGTAATGGTGAGCTTGACAAGGTTAAGCTAGATATGCTTGTAAAATGCCCAATACCTGCCCCATTTTCCCAAAGGTTGCAACATCCTCACAAATTGATTCAAAATGCTGATATTCTTGAAATTTTCAAGCAAGTAAAAATCAATATTCCTCTGTTGGATGCAATTAAACAGATTCCATCGTATGCTAAATTTTTGAAAGATCTGTGCACAGTGAAGCATACGATGAAGGTACAAAAGAAAGCTTTCCTCACTGAGCAAGTAAGCGCCATCCTTCAGAACAATTCTCCTCCAAAATACAAAGACCTGGGTTGTCCAACCATTTCCTGCGTGATGGGAAATTTTAAAATTGAAAAAGCTTTACTTGACCTTGGAGCCAGTGTTAACCTCCTACCCTACTCGGTATATGAGCAGTTGGGTCTTGGTGAACTTAAACCCACCAAGGTAACACTCCAACTTGCTGACGTTCAATTAAGATACCGAGAGGGATAGTTGAGGATGTGCTAGTGCAAGTAGGCAAATTTTATTTTCCAGTGGATTTCATTGTTTTGGACACAGAACCTGTCTTTGATGTTTGCACTCAAATTCCTATCATTTTGGGTAGGCCATTCCTTGCGACTTCAAATGCTTTAATAAATTGTAGGAGTGGTGTGATGATAATTTCTTTTGGCAACATGACTTTGGAGTTGAATATTTTCAATATTTGTAAACAACCTGGAGAAGATGATGAGGTGCAAGAAGTAAATTCGATCCAAACTCGTGTGCAAAATAAATCTGATTTGTCAATTTTTTCTGACTCCCCTGAGGCTTGTTTGGATCATGGTAAAAATTTTGATGATGATTCTGTGTTTGCACCTATGAATCTTTTGCTAGAATCGACTCCTATAATGGACGCTGGTAAATGGAGAACACCTTTTGAGGACAAAGGTTGAAACCATTTCTGTTTCCTCATTGTATATACCATTTTTGTTTGTTTTGTTTTTATTTATTTATTTTTTTTTTGTATCTTCTAACTTTGATAGAAATCTACTCCTTGTGTGCACTCAAGTATCTCAAGTGACATCTTTCCTCTTTATTCTTTCACTTCAATAAATGTTCTGCAGTGTTTATCTTGCTTCAATTCATGCCTGCATAGCATATGTCGTCGAACATTCATTTGCTGAATATTGAGGACAATGTCAAATTTAGTTGGGGGGAGGGTTTTCTGTTGAAGATGTGTTAGTACCAAAAAAAAAAATGTTGTGAGGTGCATTCAAACATCAATGATTAACGCACATTCCTGACATTTTTGTGAGATTTGAGGATCTTGGTGGAGTAGTTGAGCGGAATTATTTTGTGAAGATTTATTTTCAACCCTAAGCATAGAGCATGACTTATGATGCATCACATTTTGTTGAAGAGTGACTTGAAACACCGGGATGCGATATTTACAGAAATGAGAATTAGTATGATTTATATAGAATGAAGGGCAAGTTTTGAAAGAACATTTTGCACATGCTTACACTCGTAGTGTTCCTCACTAATGTTCATTGATTTAAAATAGGAGAAGTAAACTGCAGGACTACCGAGCCATGAAAAAAAAAAAAAAAAAAAAAAAAAAAAAAAAAAANAAGTAAATTCGATCCAAACTCGTGTGCAAAATAAATCTGATTTGTCAATTTTTTCTGACTCCCCTGAGGCTTGTTTGGATCATGGTAAAAATTTTGATGATGATTCTGTGTTTGCACCTATGAATCTTTTGCTAGAATCGACTCCTATAATGGACGCTGGTAAATGGAGAACACCTTTTGAGGACAAAGGTTGAAACCATTTCTGTTTCCTCATTGTATATACCATTTTTGTTTGTTTTGTTTTTATTTATTTATTTTTTTTTTGTATCTTCTAACTTTGATAGAAATCTACTCCTTGTGTGCACTCAAGTATCTCAAGTGACATCTTTCCTCTTTATTCTTTCACTTCAATAAATGTTCTGCAGTGTTTATCTTGCTTCAATTCATGCCTGCATAGCATATGTCGTCGAACATTCATTTGCTGAATATTGAGGACAATGTCAAATTTAGTTGGGGGGAGGGTTTTCTGTTGAAGATGTGTTAGTACCAAAAAAAAAAATGTTGTGAGGTGCATTCAAACATCAATGATTAACGCACATTCCTGACATTTTTGTGAGATTTGAGGATCTTGGTGGAGTAGTTGAGCGGAATTATTTTGTGAAGATTTATTTTCAACCCTAAGCATAGAGCATGACTTATGATGCATCACATTTTGTTGAAGAGTGACTTGAAACACCGGGATGCGAAATTTACAGAAATGAGAATTAGTATAATTTATATAGAATGAAGGGCAAGTTTTGAAAGAACATTTTGCACATGCTTACACTCGTAGTGTTCCTCACTAATGTTCATTGATTTAAAATAGGAGAAGTAAACTGCAGGACTACCGAGCCTATATGAAAAAAAAAAAGAAAAAAAAAAGAAAGAAAAAAGAAGAAAGAAAAAAAAAAGAAAAAGAAAAGGAAACATGTAAATTTTCCTAAAATAAAGGGCTAGAAACAGTTACCCAAAACTTTGGGGGTTGAATGTTCAACCTTTAAACAGAGTTGGTGTGAAAACTGCTAGTCCCTTAGGCTTTGAAGTAGTTAGAATCAATAATGATTAATCTTAAGGTTGAAAAATCCTTTGATAAATCATGCTTATTAATGAGGAACACACGGAGGTTTAGCCACACACACAAATCTGAGTTCTAAGATATTAGCCTCAATTCTATGTGAACAATTGTTGAGACTTTTCTTGTGGATACAACTCCTGGTGTTGAGTAGTCACGAATCGATTTTTTTGTGAGAATTCAGAATTATGCTTGATTGTTTTTGTTTGAATTTCGAGCTTTATGCAATGTTCATCTCAATTAATTTTCACTATTTTGCTCAAGGGTTTGCAAAAAGCTAGTTGGGGGGTGTGTTTGAGCTGAAAAATTGCATGTTTTAGCTATTTAAAACCAATGTATTTCAACTGTTTCGTGACATTATTATTTGTTTTAGATAGAAAAATAGTTAATAAGCATAAATTCGAGTTTGATTTTTAATTGATTAATATCATATTTATGCTTAGTTTTATAACTATGATTTATTTGGACAATATTTCCTCACATATATAATATATTCTTTTAATATTCTATTCTTCTGAGTTTTAATTTGTTTTATCTCTTTATTTTTAGTTTAAATAAAATTCACAGGCAATCCGGAAGGAAGCCTTGAAGAAGCATGTGTGGAAAAAGAGCTGAAATTAAGTAAGAGCAAGCCGAAAAGTAAAAGCAGTGTTTTACAGCAAAGCAGACGAAAATCAAAGAAATCAAAGAAAGCAAAAGAAATGAAGAAAAATAAGCTGCATGCGCTTCACATGGAGTCAACAAAAACCACCGAAAGAAAAATAAAAGAGCAAGCCGAAAGAGAAGGGAGCTTATGGAAAGAAATACAAAGAAAAAAAAAAGAAAACAGAAAGAAGGGAAGAGACGTGGGAGAGTGTTTTTCTTTGACTTGAGAAGAGGTTACGGAGGTGGAGTTACGGCGAACCAAAAAGGAAACTGCATGCAACATTTTTTTGGATGCAAACGGAACCATGTTGTCAACATAAACGGAAAGAGGAGCAGAAAATAAAGAAAAAGAGGGCTGGTTCTCAGCGGGGGACATAGAAATAAGAGAGCTTTCGGTGGAGTTTTCTTCTTTGGCTTGAGAAACACCAGGAGAAAAAAAAGGGAGTTGACGTTCAGCTGGTTTTAACGGCTTGAGAAAGAGACGTGGGAGAGTTTACGGGAGGAAATGAAAAAGCTGGGTGGAGGAAAGTTTACAGAACTTACGGAAGAAAACAAAATAGAAAAGAAAAAAAAACAGAGTTGACATTTAAGGGGAAGTGGGATGTTCGGAGAGTGAATATAAAAACAGAAGAGAAAAAATAGAAGGACACTTGGTTCGGGGGGTTGTCCTCTAGCCTTGGACGGAGAGAAACTGGAGTGATTTTCGGGTGAGAAAGGGACGCTGGACTTCATTCAGCACGGGAGAGAAGTCTTCATCTGCTGGAGCTTGGACTTGTGAGAGGTCTGGAGCTCTTGTGAGAGCAGCTGGACGGCGTCACAGTAGTTGGTCTTGGGCTTGCTGGTTTTGAGCTGAGCGAGAGAAGAAAAACAGAATTGAGAAACGAATGAAGGAGCTGGTTTGAAGCAAACAGACTGACTTGAACGGAAGGCTGGTTTTCTCTTTTACGTTCAGGGGGAGCTCTTACGTAGACAACGTGACCACACGAGAGACTTTAGCCATCCATTTATTTGGTGCTGCGA